>ML736235.1:0-85011 GCA_009193595.1 Aspergillus bertholletiae
AAAAAAAAAAAAAAAAAAAACAAAAAGGGGGCGGCTATGGGCCATTGTAGAAGCTTACCGGCTGTTAATCCGGAGGTGCAGGCCTGCTCATGACAAACCCCGTCCGCACCCTCGACTGTGTCTTTCGGGCAAACGCACTGGCCGTCGACGAGGACTTTGCCATTCTCGCACACCGGCTTGCAGATCAGGCCGTCGTAGGTCTGTCCGGTTGGGCAGCACCTGTAACCAACTTGGTCGGAGCCAGCAAGGTCGTGGCCTACAGCACAGCAATCGAATGCAGTCTCGGGGCTACCAAGAAGATTCTGTCCATCCAAGCAGCAAGAGAAGTACTTCTTGTCGCTGGAAAGGGTGGGGACGGTTCCCGGCGCGCCACAGGTCTTGCTTGTTTTGCATTCAAGACCGGGCTCGCAGTCAGGGTCATCGTACTCGATCTTGTTGCCGGTGATGACTGCATCGGGACCAACCTCGAAGGTCAGAACATTCTTCCTGAAAACCTTGGCCTGAATGCAGGAGGCCTGGAAGAGGAGGGCCAGAAGACTGAGCTGGGAAGGCTTCATCTTGAAAGATTGAGAGTTGGTAGTAATAGTGGAATTGTGCTTATGATGATAGTTCGAGCTTGGGAGTTGATTGAACTGGATTTGACGCTCTTCTTATAGGTTTTGGGTAGCTCGCTATTTGGTATCATTGGGAGCAGAACGTCGCTCACTCCCCTCCCCCAGGCCATATTTTCAGCTCCACAACATCTCAGGTCTTTCAGCTGTGAAGGCAGCATGATGCATCTCATTGTTAGGAAGGTCAGCTGGAAAGACCCTGTATGCTCAGTCTGCCCCAGGATGAGACCAGACGCCGATGAACGGAACCAATCGAAGGCATCACCGGCTCGACAGACCACAGGACCCTTGTGTTCATTCAGTCAGCCACTGCTATCCACTTGTCGCTCACCATCACAGGGATGAGTACTGGGTGAGGAGAACAGGGGCTTTGGAGGGCCGGCCCGACAAATGGCCCAGTTTAAGCGAGGCATGCTTCAAGGCCCAGACCGACCCAAATCCCTTCCCTGGTTTTAGACGTCGAATGGTAGGCTGAATACACGAAACACACCGTGCTCTCTACTATAGCATCAGTATCTGGCATATTATCCCCGTGGAGTGTGTCGGGATATGTGACCACTGGTTACCCTAATGTGGAGAGTTGGGCTTTTCGATGCTAAGAGCCCCAATTGCTTGTGCCTTAGCAGTCGAGGGTATCACACGAACGCCATGGTTCGCCAACCAAGCACACCCTGTCTTACTATCAGGCTACTAGGAGTGACACAAACACAAGCATGAATCTCCAACACATGAACCAGCTCAGCAGAGCTGCGAACCCATCTGGCGTACTTCGGCAGGAACCGATCTTCAGCTCACTAACTGCTAACTGGAACATGGCTGCAGATTGTCTCGGTAATGTCTGGATGTACCCCAGACAGCGTATTGCTCGAAGAAGCTAGAGTGAGAACCTTTCAAATCCCGCAAACCATGGATCAATTGAGTGGTTGTGACGAACGGCTTCGGCAATCTGTAGATCCCGCTTATGGGAGTGAGATCCCTGCAGAAGACCGAGATAGTGGACTCGGCAAAGACACTATTCACAGCCCCCACAGAGCCACATGAGACAATTGCTGCTGCTGTGAGCGGGAGGCTGGCTGAAGGGCCGGACTGGCCGGGTTGGGCTGTCGCATTATTATGGGTCAGGTTTTAGGATGCATGCCCTAATTCAGCGTCGAATATGGGTGACGGCGATCAACGGTTCCCTCCGCGATGTCATTCAGGAGCACACCCAGCTTATGCAGGTTCATGGGACTAGTTATTTTAGAGTAAATGAATGCGATGTATTCGCTAATCGCTTGTCACGTTACTTCGACGATATATGCAGCTCCACAGAGGTTGAATGCAATGTCCGACGGAAGAGGCAAATGAGTGTAATAGCTGAAGACCAGCGACAGGAAGCAGACGCTGCGGTTGGACTTTCGAGCTCCGCCCTCGTAGAAAACTTGCCAGGTTACTTCCCCAGCCAAGCAGAAGTAATCCCGAGGGGAGTTAGGCTGATCACTTGCAGATACGGGATTCCTGATTTACCCCGCCAGGTCTTCAGCCGTACGTGTACGTTTCGTTCTGCGAAGAAATCCACATTCCAGACCCCTCGGGGCGGCATACGATTGGAATATGCGCTTGCTTCACACCTCGACCTTCGAAACAAAAATATTTCCGGATGGTGAAACTCCGCCGTATGCGATCCTGTCGCACACTTGGGGGCAGGAGGAAATAACCTATGCCGACTTGCAGGATTTGCATAGCACCGATGTCACGGGAAAGGAGGGATTCGAGAAAATCAAATCCAGCTGCCGTATAGCTAATGCGGATGACTTTGACTACATCTGGATCGATACATGCTGTATTGATAAACCCAGCAAATCTGATTTGACGGAAATAGCCAGTGCAATTAACTCGATGTACCAGTGGTATAGCGAAGCCCGAATATGCTATGCCTATTTGGCCGATTTTGAGTCCAGAAAGGATATTTGGAACAGCCAGTGGTTCACAAGGGGGTGAACACTGCAGGAGCTGATTGCTCCAAGGCATATGGTCTTCCTGAACAAACATTGGACGCCTCTTGGAACCAAGGGGAGCTTGCAGTCTGGGCTATCCGCACGTACTCACATCCCCGTAGATGTTCTCTCGGGAACTGCGGATATGGAGAGCATTAGTGTGGCGCAGCGGATGGCGTGGGCTGCTGGAAGGCAGACTACGAGGGTGGAAGATCGAGCGTACTCCCTGTTAGGTCTCTTCGGAATCAGTATGCCATTGCTGTATGGAGAAGGGCACACAGCGTTTATCAGGCTTCAAGAGGGGATCATAAAAGTTTCGGATGATGAAAGTATTTTTGCTTGGAAGTCTGCCGAGTGGAAGGATTATAAGGGGTTTCTCGCAACTTCTCCCGGCGACTTTTCACGGTCCAGTGATATTATCCCCAGACGCGAGCACTATTCAATGGGCCACAGGTTCCCTGGGCCCTCAACAATAAAGGGTTGCAAGTAGAACTGCGCTTCTTTGCAGCCGGCGATCATGGAGCGGGACTGGCTATTCTCAATTGCACAAGGCTAGGTCAAAAGGATCACTTCATTGCCATCTATGTAGCGGATAGGTTTCTGACGCTTGACCGTTTCGTGCGAGTTGAATGTAGCGAGTTGAATGTAACAGATTGAAATTGATTGATTTGAGCCGGTTTCGACCAAGCCAGTATCCTCCAAGGCTCTTGACATTCCGACATCGGCGTCTTGCCGGTATGAATATGCCAGAGGTTCAGAACCACAAGCAGCTATTTGTACAGCCCATGGTTCCAGGTGATAAGTCCAGTGTGAGCCACGCGTCGTTTTACGAAGATATAGAGGCTCCTCCCCGATCTCCACCATCACCACTATCGCCTCAGATCCAGCATGTCGATTATGGAGGATTGCTGTTGGGTGCGGTGAAAAAGAGTGATGCGGTATTGTTCCGAAAGATCATCCAATCTGTTGAGATAAAATCCAACTGGAAGTACACCACTCTCTCATGCCGCAGAGTATGGGAGGGAGGATCTGGTTCGGATGTTGCTTGGCATCAGTGATATCAATCCCGATGAGCCCGATAAATCTGGCTTCACGCCAATTTGCCTTGCGGCCGTAAGCGGTCATCCGAACGTTGTCGACCTACTCATCGCCCACGGTGTTGATGTGGACTCAAGCAGCAACGGCATAAGTGTATTAGATATAGCTATCAATTATGGACAGATTGATGTTGCGAGGCTGCTGGTTGATAGGGGTGCTTATGTGTCTAGTCTCAAGTTAATATACTTATATATGAGGCGTCTTGGAGGTGGACAGTCGAGCCCATAATATTTATGCATAGAGCCCTTGTGAGAGTTACCTTTGCGACTGGTGTACTGTCACAGCTGTTGGCTAAGGTTACTAGTAATAGGTGAAGGATAAATAGCATAGATAGATTTCATAAGAACGTGATCCATGTGGCCCGGTAGATATCATTTGTGAAAGACATGATCAATTGCAGTTAGGGAACCACTTCACTCCGTATAGATGGTAGTCGTTAATTAATCAGTAATATACTTAACATAACATCAAAGCTTCAAGCCAATCAGTCAAGCCTCATTCTTGTCATAAACCATTTTCCTGGCCTCGTTCCATCTGGGACACAACCGGGTCTCCCATCAGCGTCGAGGGTTCGGGAACTGTTGAAGGCAGCCCAATAGCCAAATCCATCAAACAAATACATACAGAGCTTCAGTCACTCATCCAAAGTCGGATCAGGCAACGTTTCGAAATGATTATTACACACACACACACACAACTCCTCCCCAACGGGTCATCCAATGAGTCGCTCATGGATAGAATCGGATCCTGCCACTTATGCCCAATCTCAATCTAATCAAATTAATGCAATGGAGAGAATGTTAGAAAGATAAACGAAAGAGGAAACAAAAAGACAGAGGAACAACCCCTCCGTCACAGAATGTTGTCGAGCTTGCCATCAGACTTGGCCTCCCTGACCTGTTCGAAAACCTGTGGTTCTGTTAGAATCCAAAATTTAGCATACGACGTGGGGCGGTTGACCCACCTTGAGCATCTTGTTCCTAGCGCCAAGAGCATTAACGCCACGCTCCTCCAGAGCCTTGTCGTTAAGCTCAACCAGCTCAGTCCATTTCAGATCCTTCAAGTTTTCAGTATACTTATGCAAGCGTAGAGACCTCAGCCAGCTGGGAATGTCCTTCAACAGGGCAGGGTCGGTGGGATCCTCTGGTGGCTTGGAGCTACCACGGCGACCTCGTGGCGAGCGGCCACGAGTGACCTCCGAGTGATCCGAGAGATAGCCTTCATGACCGCCGAGGCCAAACTGTCCGATGCCAAGCGCACTCAATCCATTGCCCATGAGAGGGTTGTTCGGGTCATACGCCGCCAAGAATCCGTTGTTCTGAGGCGAAGTGAATCCCATTGGACCGAGCGCACCTCCTTGCATAGCAATTCCAGGGGAAGTTGGGCGGGAGCGCCGACCCGCCATAGCGGCCTGCTGCTGCGCCTGGAGCGCTGCCAGTTGTTGTGCGTTCAAAAGTTGTCCAGCAACAAGGTGGTTGGTGCTTGGGAGACCCGGGCTTGCGAGGCCGCCTGGAGGCATGTTCTGACTGGCGTTGTTGGCGTTGGCATTCTTCCCTTGTCCGTCGTTGGAGCGAGCGCGACGATATTTCCGAGCATCGTCAAGCGCAATACGGTTGTTCACAGTCGACAGAGCGGCCAGTTTCATCGCCGTGGCATTGGCCACCATATCAGCCTGCGAGTTCTGTTGCTGCTGCTGCTGCGCAAAAGTAGCCGTCATCGGAGTGTTGGTCATGGAAGCCCAGCTGGCATTACCCACATTGTACGGCGACAGAAGAGGAGCGTCGATTTCGGGCGCAGGAATCGTGGCAGTCTGTGGGAGGGGGGAACGGAGGCCAGAAGACGCCTGGCTAAACTGCCCCATGGGCTGATGACCAGAGGACGACTTGGGTCGAGCAATTGGCGGCTGGCTATCGGGACCCCGTTGGGCCCATGGCGATACAGGAGGCTGACCGAGGTTGTCCGCACTGTTATCCGGAGCGGAGATAGTAGGTGCAACGAATGACGTCCGGTCGCCAAATACAGCACTGTTACGGTTGGAGGGGGGAGCGTTGCCAGTCTGCTGAGTGAACTCGGCCTTCTTCTTCGCAATAGCCGCAGCGGCGTCAGGGAACATCGCATTGATGGTCGAGGAGTCCAGCCCCGAGTTACGCTTGGCACCTGGAGAGGGCGGGGGACGACCCAAAGAGTTCCGAGAACTGTCCACGTTCAACTTGGACATAGCGTCGTTCAGGCGGTTGGACATAGCATCTAGTCGGAACACGTTAGTGACAGAGCACAGCATGATTTATTTCTTGGTAATATCAAACAGTCGGCTTACCCTTTTCCCCGAAGTTCGCAGGTGAGAGCAATCCCGACATGGGGTGGCTCTTGGCCATTTGCTGCAAAACCTGAATGAAGAAACGGATTTGCACCTGGGTAGTCTGCTGAAGCAGAGCATACAGTGCGGCAGTGCGTTCAGCCTCGCTAAGCACACGGAACCATTGTTCGATCGCACTGAGCTCATCCTTGAAGTCCTGGTCAAGCGTAGCAGCGGCCATCTCTTCTAGCGTGGTTTCATACTGATCGATATCCGCAAGCCACTGTTGGGCCGCACGATCCAGAGGGTCCTCTGCATTGTTCGACGCCTGGGACTGCTGGTTGAAGTACACCTCCGATGCCGGACGGATGCTGCGGGACGACAATGGGGATGGAAATCCCGACATATCGGCCGACGCTCGAAGCTGGTGTGAGCCGAGGTTACGAGACGACGAGGGGGGCCGGAGAGTGGATTTGGAAGCGTCCGGAGTGCTATTGCGATTTCCAATGATGTGGCTGGCCATGGAGCAAGGAATGACAGTGGTTGTCGATCAAGGAAAGCCAGTTGCTACTTCTCGTTCTTTTGCCTTCAGGTTTCAATGTATAACAAATACAAATAATAGAAGAAGAATATATTACTGCAAAACACCTGCAGCACCTGCTGAGTTTGCGGAATATCGAGAGGAGCCTTGATCGAGGAGGGGGCTCTAGATTCACAGTCGCACGGTCGCTAACAAAAAAACCGGTTTGGCCGAGGAAAATTCGCACAATCTCTCTAAGGACGGAGAAAGTTGTTCTTCTTTTTTGAAGCGTGATAAATTCAACCACAATTGACTCTAAGCGATGATGATCGAGGCACAGACCAGTCCAGTGGCTGCACTACGGGATTCGAGTTTTGACGAGGGGTTCGAATCGAAAGAGCATCAAAGGATTTTGTCGGAAGGGTGCGAAGCGTTCGGTGGGTTCGCCGAGTGGGCAAAGCGGATCGTTTTAACGGGTATCAAGTAGAAATTGTGGGCTTTTTTTCCCTTCTTTTTTTTTGGGGGGACGTTCTTTTTTTTTTTTATTGTAACGAAAGGATGTCAGGATCAACTGCAATAGTGTGTCAAACACAGCAAGCAGAATCCCCGAAGCATCAAAAAGAAGAGAAGAAGAAAAAAAGGAAGGTGAGAAAAGAGTCCAGAGGAGGGTGAAAGGGAAAGGCAGCGATGAGGATGGGGAAGATTTGGGAAGAGGAACCGGAGCAGGCAAAGAAGCGAGAAGAAGTCAATGAAACGGCGCTTTGCCGTTTGGGCGCGGCCGGAGGTCACTGGACTTCCCGAAGAAGAAAAGACTCTCCAGTGTCCGTCCATCAAAATCCAAATCCATCTTCTCGGTTGCTTCCAAAGACTCCACTGGACTGGCAAGGGTTCTTCTTTTATTCGCACGACTCTCTTAGTTCGTTTTGTTTTCCCTACTCCGATTGCTCAAGTCCAAGTCTGCCGACTCCATCAAAGGCGACCTTGTCCGCATCTGCACAGACTATTCTAGCCTCTAGCCTCCTTCCGCGCCGGTTGGTCTTAACCTAGCGTTGACTGGCGCTTGATTGTTGCCATGAATAAAATAATTCTGCACATCTGATATCTCTCTTTCTTTTCTTCTTAAGCTTTTTGGTATATTCGTCCTCTTCTTACTTCTTAGCTACACACATCCCGATCTCAGTCCGAATAGAAAGATCGGATCGGATCGACTCCCTGGTATATATACTCCCTACACGCACGAATGTAAGGTGGACACTACCGTTGCACTCTTCATTCCGGTTCGCGGAGCCCCCAATCAGCAGCTAATGATCGGCCCTTGCCCTCGGCATCTTTAAGTTCCACGCCCCAAACTATTGTGCTATTATTTTTCTGACGGTGCCGCACAACTTTTTTGTGCAACCAATCGCTCGAATACTATTTGTTCGTTGGGGTGCGTTGGGATCTCCAAGCGAATCCACTGGGTTTTATGAGCTATTGGCCTAAAAAGCGTTCAGCAGGACAAGAGACTCTGGTGGATCGTCGGATACTCAAATTGTAAAAATGGAATATCCTGACCAATCCAGTCACAATACCCAATCCGGGGAGGTAGCGTACCCTGACATTGATGAGACGATACATTACCCGTGGCAGGGTCCCCAGCAAACAACCCAGTCCGACCCCATTCATTCGGTGCTGGACCCCCGCTTGTATAAGGACTTGTTCTCAAACAATACCTCTCAGTTACCAGGGGAAACACCGCTCAATGACGACGAAGATGGTGAAGAATATGCCGAAATTGATGACTCTGCAGAGGATTCTACTTACGAATTCTCCCCGGAAGAAAACTCAACGTCAGTATATAGCTCGGCTGTTGTTGTTGATGGCCTACTCATTTCAAACTAACCTTGGATATAGCGATGAGGAACTGACTGATGAAGGGGGTGATGGTAATGATGATTCATATTCTCGTCGAAGGAGACGCCGCAAAGGCACGGGGCCTTTCTCTGGTCGGTTCGGTGCGCGTGGTGGTAAAGGAATTAAGCGTGGACCTCGCAAGCCATTAGAGCCTAGCCCCGAGTTCAAGATACTACACTCGGAGGCCACATCAGCCTTTATCGATGGTGAATATGACCGTGCCATCGAGTTGGTAAAACAGGCAATCCAGATCAACCCGGAGATGTTTGCTGCCCATTCGCTATTATCCGAGATTTGGTTAGCACAAGGCCACAAAGACAAAGCATTGACGGCTTTGTTCAGCGGTGCGCATACGCGCCCTAAAGATCCGACAGTTTGGGCCAAAGTGGCACGGATGATCCTGGAGCGGGCTGGAGAGGATCGCCAGAGCGCACTCAACGATGTCGTTTATTGCTACAGCCGCGTTATCGATATTAACCCAAAGAACTACAATGTACGCTTCCAAAGGGCGGCCATTTACCGGGAGTTAGGCTACAATGGTCGAGCTGCAACGGAGTACGAGCGAATTCTCAAGGAACTACCGCATAATGCTAGGGCTCTGCGACATATTGCAGAGATTTATATTGACTTGAATGATGTCCAGAAGGCAGTTGATCACTGGGCAGACAGTGTGGAATATTTTCTACCCCTTGACCCAGAAGAAGCTCCCGAGTTTTCTTGGTCGGACGTGAATATCTATGCTGAGCTTTATGGTTACTTGAACCAACCCGACAAGGGGCTTTGGGCCCTGAAAACACTTTCTCGGTGGCTCCTTGGCCGCAAAGGCGACACTATGTGGGAAGATTTTGATGAGGACGACCGGGAATGGGATGCTAGTGATTTACCTCGGCGCATCAAAGCTGATGGCTATGAACCAGGACGGTGGCCACGAGACTCTTATGGCCTGGGCCTCCCCCTGGAGCTCCGCATCAAACTTGGCCTCTTCCGTTTGAGAATGGGGTATCAAAATAAGGATGAAGCTTTGGTGAGTGTCTTTGCTGAGACGGAATCATTAACTCGTATTTTGTTCCTAACACAAGCTCATAGCATCACTTCGGGTGGCTGAATCCAGACGACACATCCGAAGGAGCCCGACTCTATGATTACGGGGATCTCTTCCGTGAGGTTGCAGATGCACTCAAGGAAGTAGGACTATTCGAAGATGCGCTCCGGTTCTACATGCCACTCCAGCAAACAGAGGAGTATGCAGATGTTAGTTTCTTCATGGCAATGGGAGATTGCTGTCGGCAGCTAGACAGGCTTGAAGACGCCGAAAATTGCTATCTTACAGTCGCGGAGCATGATGCGAGAAACGTAGAGTCCCGTGTACAGCTGGCGAAGTTATATGAGGGCATTGGCATGACCGAGCAGGCACTGAAATATGTTAACGAAGCCGTTCTGCTTGGGAGACAAGAAACCAGGGGCCATCGCCGACGGAAAGACACTAGGCTTGAGCAGTTAGTAATGGAGTTCAAGTTAGCTGGAGGTGGTGGTGTGGCGACCGGCTTGAGTTCAGCTGCGCCAGATTCCGTAGGTAATGATGCGACAGTGCCTGCACTTACCACTGGGCCTGCAGCTGCGTTCGGTAAAAAGGACTCCCCAGAGTCCGAAAATGAAAGGACGGAAAACATCCAATTCCTCTACACCAAACTACTGCAGCTGCAGCCGAAAGTCAAGGCCGGCGACCTTGGAGCCACAGAGGACTGGCTGGATATTGCCGATGCACTTCTGCGTGAGTTCCGGTCGAACCGAGTATTCTATCCGCTACAGCGCAATGTCATGTTTCTCGGTTATTCACGGGAGGCCCATAAAAAGGCCGGAAAGACGAAGGATCGAACGATAATGGATGAGATGCAGGAGATGGCTGGCCGTCTCCAAGAGTCTCTAGGTACTATTAAACCAGGCAGTCGAATATCTGTTATGCAACTGACATCTTCGTAGGTACTGTCACCGAAGAACCGCTTCAGGGTGCTATTCCGACCGACTACCACGGCATATCTTTTGAGGAGTGGCTTGACCTGTTCCTCCAGTACGCCCTTGTTGTCGCAGGGCAGGGTGAACCAGAAGAAGCGTACGACTCGCTTGCTGCTGCTGCGGATGCCAGCATCTGGTACCATTCCAAGCCCAGCACTCGTCTGATCCACGTTTGCTGGTTCGGTGAGTTTCCCTTCTGTCCGTGCTGGGTCCGTAGCTGACTTGACATAGCCTGTGCTCTCCGAGCGCAGGACGAAGAAACCCTCGCCAATGAGGCACGCTGGTTCATCAAGGAGTACCAGTTCGTAACAGACACGTATCGACTTTTTTCCATGCTGAGTCGCCTCTGTGGGGACCCTCACCGGTCTCTCTTCCATTCATCAACCAATATGAAATTCATGTTGCGACAGATCAAAGCCATGGACTACACGATCCCGGACGAGGTCACAGGGTTGCGGCCCAATAAGCCAGTGAGAGAATCGATTTACCAGGAGCGGGCACGTTTATCGACGCGTGATGAGAATGGAGAACCCATTCCAGCCGAAGCCATGGACATCGCTCTTCTGGTACTGTACGGCCATATACTTTATTCTGGGAATAGTTTTCTGCCGGCTCTCAATTACTTCTTCCGTGCGTATGCCTTGGACGACCAGAACCCAACGGTGCTTCTGTCGATTGCCCTCTGTTATATTCACCATTCCATCAAGCGGCAGTCGGAAAACCGCCACTTCATGATCATGCAAGGACTCGCATTCATGGAGGAATATCGGCGCGTTCGAGAACGGCCAGGGTGTCTCCTCCAAGAGCGACAGGAAATGGAGTTCAACTATGCCCGAGTGTGGCACATGCTCGGCCTATCCAATTTGGCAGTGGAGGGTTACCAGCGTGTTTTAGAACTAGGGAAGCAAATCCAGACTGGCCGTCGAGGCGCAAAGCCGGTGGTGCAAGCCACCGGGCAGGTGGATAACGATGTGGAGATGAGAGATGCAGGATCCGACACGGAGCTCTTCGTGGAAGACTTCTCCCCCGAGGCGGCATTGGCCCTCCAGAGCCTTTATGCTTTGAGTGGGGATCTACAGATGGCTCAGGATGTGACGGCGAATTGGTTAGTTATATAACCGGTGGCTGGACCGGCGGTCGCCAGTAGGATTGAAGACATGCCTTGGATTTTCCCCAGCGACACCAGTATTAGCACCAAAAGAAAGAAAGACAAAATACTTCCTAGGGCCAATTACTCATGGACCTCGGTTGCAAGGATCACGAACACAAACCAGACCAAAAGGCAGAGATAAACAAGTCGATCAGTCAGGAAATAAGTGCCATAGCTTAGGTCTGACATCTGGCTGCACATAGTCCCCTTATGATGGGATGTAAATCAAGGTCTTTCATAGATCTATAAGAATCCCCTTGGGCCATTGGTGAGTCTCCACGAGTAGATCAGGTTGCTTGGTTGGTCATTAGTAATCGATTTCGTCTCTTATTCCTGGTCACACGACCTCCTTCCTTGAACCGGTTAGTGCTCACTTATGAACATGAACCACTGCTTGTCGATCATTTACCGGTAATACGGCCTTGGACTGATTGTGGGGTGGATTCCATTCAACGAGAAAAGGGTTTGAAAGAGATTTGTTCCTGATTCCAGGAAATCCTATAGCATTTGAGAAAAAGAAAAAAGAAATGGGTATATCTATATACATGGACACCTAGCGTTGATGATCACGGCGTTAGGCGGGAGCAGCAAACGCCAGAAGCTGCCAAAGCGAAGATATGATCATAATCAAAGGCATCGATTGCTCTAAACATAAGGTCATCTACCACGGCGCATCATTCACCGTCGCCATGCGAACCGCATCTGGATGGGCCTCCACGAAGTCCAGGATATCCCAGAAGGCATTTCTCGTACGGGCTTCATCCTTGTAATCATGCTTTTGATTCCCATAGATGATGCCGTCGACCTGGGCGACATTCAGCAAATCTTGCACATAGCGGGTATCCCCCTCCGTGCTGGTCCAGGCAAAGACCTTGCCCAGCTGGCCCCTATTACGGGCCGAGCGCCCATTGCGCAACTCGGAACAAGTCATGCCGCCATGCTCGTGGCAATCCCCGAAATCCTTCTGGATGTTGACATGTCCGTAGTCCATGACCCTCTGCCTCACGGGTAGAGAGCGTGATGTGGTGAAATACATCTCAAAGACATCCCTCGCAAAGCCACTGAGGCAGATCGCCTCGTTCTCGTTTAGCGAGTGCAGGATCTCTTTGTAGCCCTGGCTTTCTTCGGTTTGGTAGAAGCCATACAGGGCACGGATACCGGCCGGCTGCAGCGTTTCGCGGACCAGGTCCCGCAGGGCCTGGATGGAGCATGGTTCGTTCTGCAGGCATCGGTCGGGGTTCTTAATGTCCAGCCAGACGAAGGTGATGTTGGCGCCGTTCTGGCGCTCGTGGGCGATGAACTCGAAGAGTTCGCGGGCTGTGTCGCCGGCGCTGTTTCTCTTCGCGTCGTGGTCAGCCCACCATTCGTCAGTGGCATGGAGATCAACTTCTATGGCGTTGGCACCGTGAGAGATGGCCGCCGTCACGGCTTCTGTCCGGAGAACTCGGTGTGCGATGGCGTAGATAGGTCGCGGGCCGCCGGTTAGGGCAGTCTGCACGGATGCTGCGGCGACCGTCAGGCCTAGGAGGGACGTCACGCAGAGGGTGCGTAGCAGGGATAACGGGGAGGGCATCTTCGAAGGGTGTCTTCTCGTATATATTCAACAATACAATCCAATCCGGGGAGGAGGGGAAGAAAGTCAAGTAAGTAGCTAACTACAAAAGCCTCACAACATTAGGGACAGAAGACACACAACGATTACGTAGAAGCACCCGCCCTGTTTCCCACGACTTAGTCGGAGCACATATACTAGTCTATATGCTAGTTTCGCCCTAGCAACAATGAAAAAAAAAAAAAAAAAAAAAAAAAAAAAAAAAAAAAAAAAAAACAAAAAAAAAAAAAAAAAAAAAAAAAAAAAAAAAAAAAAAAAAAAAAAAAAAAAAAGGAAAAAAAGTTATGCGAACATAAATCTGCCAAGGGGCATATGGAGCATAGGGCTGTGTGTGCCAAGCCAGCGCTCTCCTCTCCACCTCAGGAAACCATGGGATTGGGTTTCACATATCACCAGATCTGTCGCATTGCCGAGAATGGATATGTTTTTTTTTTTACTTCATAGAATGACCGTTCTTGACGAATGATTGCCTGGTATTTCCAGAAACCATCACGAGCGAGGGAATCCAACCGAGATTAAACGGCCATATCCGATTGGGACTTCTCTCCACTTTCCCCCCCTCTCCCATATTCTTGGCGTGGTCCTGGACATCGCCAGTGCGACCCCGTCGTCTCTCCTATTTATAAATTATTATAAACCGAGTGGCGTTGCGAGACGAGAGGAAGAGAAGGTTCAACTTTCTTGGGTGGTAGTTAATGCGGATTGTGTTTTTGGTTCCGTTCGGAGGGCTCCACCTCCGGTGCTATAGTAACCGCTAGCCAGGCTGATCCGGATCCCGAGCCCTACGTCGTTGTTCTACTACAGATATTACTATGTTCGTGACTAATGGAGTACGGAGTAGGTAACTACTCCGGAGGTACTACTTATGGATTCTGAACAGAAAGGGGAGGGGAAAGGAATTGCGCATCATCACTCAGAACCAACCAGCAAAAAAAAATAAATACAAAACTCATCCAAGGGAGAAAAAAAAAAAAAAAAAAAAAAAAAAAAAAAAAAAAAAAAAAAAAAAAAAAAAAAAAAAAAAAAAAAAAAAAAAAAAAAGAAAAAAGAAAAATGAAACATGAAAAAAGACAAACTCTATAAAGTTCAGAGGAAATAAAATCCAACGGAAGGCATTTGCACAGATAAGTTCCGAGGTCACAGCAAAACTCGGGGTTAAGGCCAACTAACTCGCCGAAGTTGAATTCTGGTGGACGAGTCGTATCACTGCCAAGGCACTGGGCACAATCAGAGCCACTGCCAATAGGAATCTCTCTCTCTCTCTCTCTCTCTCTCGTTGAAGGCTGTTATGCATGGACTAAGAAGTAGTAGGTAACTAACTAGTTATTATTCATGAGGTGGGCCTCGTAGAACATCATCAATTAGTGTCTTGTCTTTCGCTCTACGTCAAAAGTCATCTGCAGCTGTTAGTCATATTCGCAATCCCCTATGAAGCATCTTACACAAACTTCATGTATATAGTACTTTCCTCCTGGTGAGGCTTTGTTTAGTCTTCCAGCCTTGGTGGAATGTGGGGCCAGATCGCAGTAAGAAATGACTTCATCTTATACCTTGTTTTTTATTTATTTATTTATTTTGTATTCTATTCCATGGATCGCCAGCCTGGCAAGGCAGAATAATATGACACCGTACTCCTCAAAATAAAATATAAATAATAAATAATTATAAAAGAAAACCAAGAAAGTAAGAAAGTAAGGAAAAGAAGGCTATACCTCAGCATACTATGCCGCTGAATCCACAATCGAAAAGGCAGTTGTGCGCGGCGCTGACGTGTCTTCGTCGTCAGGCCTCCCCGGTGAAAAAAGGCCACGCGAACGAACTAAAGGTCTAGGGTTGGTCTTAGTTTGCCAAAGTACATTTTTTTTTTTATTGTGTGTTGATATACTTGTATGTCTCCTGGAAATAACCCCCTTCTGCAGAAGTATTTAGACGGGCAATGGGATAGATGAAACGGTTGTTTCTTTGCCCCGCCGAGCTAGTTTATACTCCCTTTTTTATAATAGAATCCTCATTCACAAAAGGAAGAAAAGGAGGGGGGATTGGTTTATGTCAAACAAGGTATCAATCCATTTGTTGTTTCTTTGCATGGTGAGTTACTACCTACTAAAGTACTGACGCGGCTGGGTTGATATTGTGCTAGATTGTGTTTCATCACAAGTTCGCTCTTTCCACCGAGATCCATAATTGAAAGTTAAAAGCTTTGAAAGTCAAAGCTCTTCTAACACGAAAAGATTCTAGTCTACTATAGGAATGATCCGACATCCACAGCCTATTTATTCAAAACACACACACACACACACACACACAGATGTACGTCACATTTGCAACTAGAGTCTATTAAATTCAAAGACACGGTTATATCCGTGGCTGGGGTTATTATTCCGTCACAGAGATATAAACTACTATGCGTTTCACTACTGACGTACTGTGCAGTGCGTGCTTGCTTAGTAGATCGAAATTTATAGTCCAGTAGTAGTACGAGAAATCTCCCCATGTACAGGTATAGAAGTAACCAATGCTGAACCACAGAAGAACCAGGCACTTAATATAATATAGTTGAAATGATCTGCACGTCAAATGGTACCGTAAAGAGAAGTTCGAATCGAGATCACGCCGTCGAGGGAATTTCCTTAACCAATAATATCCCGGGATGGAAGCTTATTGAGGATAAGCTTATAGGTCGAGGGCCAGAGAACCTCGAGGATAGGTCGACTTAATATAGACGACCAGGGTTCCACTTTATGGGATAGATGAAGTCCCGAATATGGTGGAGATCTGTTGGGCCTTTTTTCTTTTTTTTTCAGGTTTTTATCTACCAATGTTGACCGTTGAGGTTGCAAGCCCCGATGTAAGTCGTGGGTGGGAGTGGTGAGAGTTTTGAAATTAGGGTTAGCTTTGACTATCTCGATCAGGTGAAGATGTGCAGACAGAGAAACGTAATGGTATGATTGATTCAAGTGCTGTACTGTGTGAATTCTTCACGTTTACAGTATCCTCAGCCGATGCAGGTGAAGATCAGAGATATATGTGTAGTTAATTCTTCTTTCGGTTGTTGCCCGTTTCTCTGCTTCACTCGTGCTATGAATGAGTATAATGGATTGCAGTGAACTATAGCATTTTATCATGTCTCATTCCCCCATCAAAAGGAATGGAATGTTATAGTGACTCTTAATATATTCAAACAACGGACTATCAGATTCACAATCATCATAACTATCTTACTATATATTAGTCCCTATTTTCCGCCTCATGGAACCCCAATCTCTAGATTTATCTTGCGTGCCTCTTGGCCAGCTTACGGAAATCACTATGTACTCCATCTTTAAGGCAGAGAAACATCCAAACTGAGAAGGGCAGTCAGCTAGCATGCAGTCTGAATACGATTTGACCAATGCAGTCTGTCTTCGCTCAATAACCCAAGCTAACGCATACTCATCGTTCTCCCCAACATCATCCCAAGACTCTGTCTCACCCATGTTCATTATTTAATTCTCTCGACCTACATGGTTATGCCCATCGTGATTCCGCGAGCGATAAGCTAGAGGAAGATAAATCAGAACGCTCTTCTAGCAGCTCCCAGCCCAAGAGAACAAGGCGTCCAACATTAGAAAGAACTCTGGCCGGAAGGACTCAAAGGAGTGGACAGCAACAACATTTCCTTTTCTTTTTCAGGGTTATAACACATATGCAGGGCAATACACCCCAATATCAGATCTAAACAGCCTAATGTGCTTCCGGTCAGCAAATTATGCTGCAGCTCACCTGTTGGAAGGGTTCCATTCGGTATCAGCACACCGTATTGGGCATTTTCGGGCACTTCATAAACTAAGAAATAATTTACGACAACGTTCAACATGAGAAAATGCAATCTCTCCTCACGACAGCGTAAACTGCATCTCTGTGGATTGGGCATTCAGCAGCGGCTGCATGATTGTCTGTATCTCGTCAACCTGCCAAGAAGCCCGCTGGACCATCAAATGCAAGCGCCAGCCATTCTTCCACTAGTACCTGCGAATATTGCATATATTCCTGTCAAACTGCCCCGACTCAAAGTCTGACGCGACTTTACTACGCCTTTCAGCCCCTAGTGCACATGCATATTCGATCATACGACTGACCCTATCAATCAATCAAAATTCTATTAACCTGGTCGAGCCTAACTATTGGATGTTGAGCTATGCAGGCGCGCGACCAGCCCTACTAGTATGCTTTCCAGCATAACGCAAAGGGGGAAGGACATGAAAGCATAACCTCGTTCCATGTACTCTGCTCTGAATCGACCCTCATTGACCCTTGTCGCACAACCACATCCAACACAAGTCTTCCTGAATCTGTTTCCCAATTCGAAACTCCCGGAAAGCAACATCACGTTCTTCAGTAGCTGGCATCTGACAGAGCCTCAGCGAACTACGGTTACGTCGCTGTCAAGCCAGTCTCTTCCGTCGTCACACTGCAACATGGGGTTGAGTACACACATCACCGATCCTGACCACGGCAGAATGGTAGCATCCTACGTCTGTCTGCCCCACCGCATCCGGCTATCAGCCTAGCGGGGCCGTGATTCTTCCGTTTCATGCCTCCACGCCGAGTCTGCAGTTGACCCAGGCCCAAAAATACCACTTGATATCTAAATATCTTCACACTATAAACATCACAGCTACCATCTCCCACTTCCTAACCCACCATATCTGCTTCATTAGCAGAAATAGTAGCTTCAAGAGGCTTGTCCCTGTAGCTCTTGTGCGCATACAGGTACAAAAGATTAGAGATGACTACTTTATAAGTACTTAATAGAGGAAATACTTTCAGATATTTAATACGAGATATAAATTATTTAGAGAAATATTTACATCAGTGTACTAGTAGTTTTTAAAGGGCCTCTCTCAACGGCGTCCTGCCTCCACGCCTTCTTTTATTGAGTTGGAGGTATATATTGATATACTTACTGTTCTATAAACTTCAACTCTTTCCCTAACCTACGGAGATATGAACACTGGTTACACCTTTAATATTAAGAAAGCCCTTCACGGAGCTGTGACAGACACCCCTCCTAAAATAGTTTTCGACCGAGTTGGGGAGGTTGGCACCAACTCTCTACGAGGACCAACTGGATAACACAGCCCTACTATCTAGTAACAGGGGACTTTATTATTTCTGGTGCTACGCATGACATGAAAACTATACACGGAAGGGCCTGTTGAATGTTCACCCCTAAACCTAAATCTAACTTCAGTCTTTTTTTCAAAAAAAAAAAAAAAAAACCCCGCTGTGAAGGATAGTATAACAAACACTGTATAGCAAGTTAGCAACTCCTTATTAATTCACTGGGTCTGGGGATCTCATGGCTTTATTAAAATCAGCAGCACTATTAAGATTGGGAGATACTAGGAAAGAGACTCTGGAAATATCTAGAGCTAGTAACTATCACGATAAGCTATTAACCCTAATACATACTCCAAGGAGATTAGGGTGACTTTAACAAAGATTCAAGGGATGGTATATCAACTGTCTACAGACTAACACCAATACTATAGATGTACATAACATAAATACTAATCAATTAGTAGTCTTGGACTAGAACAGTACAATCACCTTATATTGCACTTTTTGCAACAGATAATATACCAAATGGAAGATCCTTCTATGAAGCGTAGGCAATAATGGAAACTATTAAAGAACAGCATCTTTCTCTGCTGGGACTTGTTAGGAGAAGTCAACTATTTACTGTATCACACCACAACCCGGGGAGGTCTTTATTATCTTCTCTTTTTAATCCCAAGCCAGTAGTCAAAGTATATAAAATTCAACTTCTTCGGATATTGAAGAGCTGGATTTCAGGATATAATCCATTTTATTAGATTACCACTACCCTCTCCTGGATCAAGCACAGCATGACATATGCTGTGGTTTCCTATGAAAGGGATGTATACAAGCGACACTTTCGTAAACCGTTCCCAAGTCACTTCAATTGAACTATGTGTGTTTCTGTATCTCTAAGAGTGAGAGTGAGAGAGAGAGAGAGAGAGAGAGAGAGAGAAAGAAAGAAGAGGAAGAGAAATAAAAAGGTTATAATAGCTATAACATCAACACACCCAAACATAAAACACAAAACAACAAAAAGTCAATTTCCCAATTATCAAAGCACCAGCTCCCAGTTCTCCCCGGTCAACTTAAACCCCAATAGCTCATGCTCCTCAGCATTAACAAGACGATACCCTTCATCCCCGTACAGATATCTCGCCGAAGCAAGGACACTATTCGTCCAGAGCCGGATACGCGAATAGCCCACGTCGCGGGCGAACGTCGTGCACTGCCGGATCAACGCACGGCCCAGACCCAAGCCTCGCGCACTGGGTTCCACAAGTAGCAGGCGCAGTTTGGCTACATTTTCAGTGCCCTCCCCCGGCTCTTTTGACTCTGAGTTCTCTTCTCTGTCCTTTACGAGCATCACGCAGCCCAGGAATGCTCCGTCCTTGCGTTCGGCGATCCAGCAGCGCTCGGTTTTCGGGTCGTAGTGATCGATGAAGTCCGCCGTGATCCTGGCTACCAATGCCTCGAATCGTTCGTTCCATCCGTATTCGGCGTGGTAGAGAGCGCCGTGTCGGTGGATGATCCATCCCATGTCCCCTGGGCGGTGGGTTCGCAGGATATATGGCGCTTTTTCTGCTGCTGCTGCTGCTGTTGTTGTTTCCGGTGTTGTGTCTGTCATTTTTTTTTAACTTTTATTTTTTCCTTTTCACGCAAGATGTAGATTCTTCTCTGGTAATTGTCTAGGTATGTGGGATTTATCAAAGTCAGAATTATTAGTTCCCTCGTCGGAGGGATTGAGCGGGCTTTTTCTACATTTTTTTTTTTTTTAAAAAAAGTCTCGCTCGTGTTGTTCAAAGGCGTAAGTATGGGGGAGAATTCTTGTCTGGGTCTCCTTGTCAAGCGAAGGGCGTAGTAGGAGATCTGGGGATCATAGTCCGTATACGGTACCTCCACAGTACGAGACTACGAGTGCCGTCCGCAAAGTCTGATAGGTTAGCATGGGTATTGTTGTAACCAATTCCTCGGTATCAATGACTGTACCGTTAAATCACAAAAGAATTCCGCCAATGGTTGCCAGTTAGGGCTCCGCTAAAAATTGAACACCATAAATAGTTGTCACAACTTAGCCAACTTCTGCCACCAGAATACGGAACATCACGTACCTTTCTATGCACCGTCTACATCAAAATCAGCTCTCGTACAATTATCAAAGCCAGTCTACAAGGTAAGGCCAAAGTTTTGAAGATGGCACTGATATGGATGTATGTGCGTCGATAAAAGTCTATATATGTACACAAAAGCTAGATGTCGGGGGTATATGGAGGTGGCTGATCAACGATTCCAACCAACATAAATCAAAGCAACACAGAGTAGGTGGACTCGCTCGAAACAAACATTAGATAACAGAAGTCAAAAGCCCTTCTTTAAGCAGCATAAAAGCGCACTCCAGCCAGGGAGTTCATATGTAGCAAATGGTCTTGTAAAACAGAAAGGAAATGAAACCGACTATGCATCCAGGACATTCATGCTCGGGTCTGGCTCCTCGCCTGCGTTGGCCAACGCACTCTGCAGTGCACTGGTGAGGTCGATGTGGAAGAATGGACGGTTAAGGCCCTGCACCATGGCAACCCTCCGGCGACTGCGATAAGCCTTGCTATCCTTCAGGTCCCGTTGCAGCTTATCATCCTGGGTGCTGCTGGCATCGGACGATTCTTCAATGCCCCGTGTCTCACGCTCGGTGGTCTCGGAGCCGTGCTTGAAACCGTGCTTGAAGCCGTGCTCGATGTCTTCGCTCTTGATGGCATGGTTGTGTTCGTTGTTGACCATCTCGGCATGAGCTGCAGCAGAGGCACTGCCTTCGATCTCAGCCACGCTGAAAATGGGTTTCCACCGATGGAATCCGTCACCCGAGTCAGGAGATGGGAAGCCGAAACCAGCTGCTGCAAGGGCTCGCTTCGTCCAGCGGTTGTTGATATGGGCAAAGTGCCACTGCACAGTCTTGGGGGAAGCGTAGAGGTCGAGTTGATTGCGGACATCGATGAGATTCTGCACCGAGGTCACATCAACATTGTTGACGGATGAGAAATCAAGGATGACAGCCCGCAGTATGGGCAAATGAGACAGGTCCTCTTCGGCCTTGCCCCTGCGAGGTCCCGGGTTATTCCATGGCCGATCGCCCGGTCTACCGTAGGAGAATGGATTTGTGCGGCGTGTATGCTTGAAAATCGTCTGGACCAAATAATCGGTGTAGTGGTTGGCATTGGGATAATTGAACCCTTCCGAGAATCGGTAGATGAAGATACCAGGGTAAGGTTGCTGTACCTCGACATCAGGGTTCGATCCGTCCGTGTGGTTGATAGGCAAAAAGATAGACCGACTCAATCCGTTCTTGTCGTCGCTGTCGCTATTGGGGGAGTTGGAAGACCCATATTTACCATCATCCTGTACCAGATGGTCACCAATCACCGAGTGGATAGTGACTTGTCCGAGGAATTGACCGCGGGCCTTGGCAACGCGGAACAGCAGAATAGCAACAGACACACAAACGGTACAGTAAATTCCGATCTCGATCGTGGTGAAGACGGTCACGATGACACCAATGAAGAAAATAATCGCATCAAGAGGGGATACGCGCCAGAACTGGTACACGGTGTTTGGTGGGGTGATAAGGTCTCCGACCGCGTGGATAATGACACCCGCCAGGGAAGCTTTGGGAATGTAGAAAAAGACAGCGGGCAAGGCGTAAATGGCGAGCAGCACGACAATCGCAGTAATAACACCGGCAAGTGGGGTGCGGACACCAGCTTTCGATTTAATGGCCGTTCGGGAGAAGGATCCAGTCGCGGGGTATCCACCCAGGAACGGTCCCAGCAAGTTCGACACACCAATAGCAACCAGCTCCTGAGACGGATCAATCGTGTAGTTATTAACACGGCCGAAGGACTTCGAGATCGCGATGTGTTCGATAAGCAGGACAATAATCGAAGCAGGCAGCTCGTTAGCAAAACTCTTGATGATCCTCGCGTTTACCTGAGGGACAGCCGCATGTTGAAAACCACGAGGGACGCTGCCCAGTAGCTTGAATCGCGGGTGATCCCGCCGGTGCAGGTTCACAGCGGCGCTGATCATCGTATAGAATAAGATCACAAACACAGTCCGCAAAGTCGAAGCGAAGAACCAAACCTTGGCATGGCGGGGGAACTTTCTCGCACCATAGTTGCAACCCGAGCGGATAATGTACAGCATCGCCAGAGCACTGACACCCATGGCGGCATCGATTTTCGCAGAGGGAAGATTCTTGAGAGTATTGATGATAACCATATAGGTCGAACCTTTAGTTGAAAAGTTGGCCGTCTCACCCAGCATGTCTTTGACCTGTCCGGAGCAGATATTGATGGCGGAGCCCGTCATGAAAGCGGAAATTGCTGGCAGAGGAATGAAATCCACGATGAATCCCAGTCGGAGCAAGCCCATAGCACAAACGACGGCTCCGCAAATGATAGCCAAGCAGGATGCGATTACATGTCCTTCAACATCTGGGATCTTCTGTTGCGCCTCGGTAACTATTGTGCCGGTAAGGGTAGACATGACGGCCACCGGCTGAACAAGGAAGAAACTATATCAGCAAGAGACATGCTGACCTAGACGCAGAATAACTTACACCAATGGTGATATCCTTTGAGGTGGCGAAAAACCAATAAATGAGAACACCCATAAACGAGGAATAGAGACCATACTCTACGGGCAGATTTGCCAGTTTAGCATAGGCCATTCCCTGCGGAACCACCACGGCACCAACTGTGACACCTGTATAGAGATGAGTATGCTGTCTACTTGCCGGTCAAGTCCGGCACTCAAGAAAGGCTCTTACCGGCAATCAGATCTCCCAGGAACCATTGCAGATTGTACCTCGTGATCCACGAGAGGAAAGGGAAAAGGTTGTAGAAATACCTGCCTACCTGTGGCCAGGAAGGGCAGACCTCCTTCACCCATTCCGCAGAAGTAGGCTCGGGCTCGAGATAGGAGTATGTGTCAATTGTTCCGACAGAGAACATCGACTCGCCTCTTGTGACGGGGTCAGCGCGGGCTCCCAAAGGATCCCGATAGGGCACCTTGATCCCCAAGGCCTTGGCCACACCCTGACCAACTTTGGATTTGAAATCGTTCGACATGGTTCGCCCTGATGAGAAAAGACCTCCAAGGTTGATGTAGGATTAGGGACGAGCCCCAAGGTAGACCACTATCACACACCCAGTGAGGTCAAAGAGTGGCAGGGTGATGTGAAAAAGCCGGATGGGGGAAGGAAGAAAAGAGGAGAATAGAGTGCGTTAATAAGAGATGCTGATGAACAGCTACAGTCCAGAGCCAGAGCCGGTGGAGAATTGAGTATCGAGGGAAATGCGGCCAAGTGGGTAAATTTAAGGTGAATGACGGGACAGCCAAGAGCGATGTCGTGATCAGGAGCAAGGAAGTCGAAATGTTAGCTTCCCACAACAACACCAAAAAATTCCCACTAGTCCTGCAGTTGTAGAGATTAAATTTAATCTAAATCACAATACGAAGAGTGGAAAAAGAAAAGAAAAAAGAAAAAGAAAAAAGAAAAAAAATTTGGGAATATCAAGAAGGGGGGGAGGGAGTTCAGTGGCGCAGGAGACTGACGTCTCTCGGATACAGAAAAGATAATCAGGAAGAGGCAGCAGAAAGGCAATACGGGGGAGGGAAATTTCGGTTAAGTAAATAAATTCTCAAGTGATCGACTACTTTAGATAAGTCAGGCAACTGATGGAAGGGGGTATGCCCGGTAGGGAACCGATATGGAATCGATCGAGGGAGATGATCAGACGGGATTGATAATCATGGATGGTAATAATACTAGGCCTATTTTAGAAAATAGGAAGAGAAGAGGTTCATATGCGTACTAGTTAGAAAATGACAAAGGGAATAAACTAGGTCAAAAGCCCATGGAAATAAAATTAACCCAAGGATTGTCCCAGACAACCATTGGGAAGCAGCAGGAGCACAAATGCACAGTGATGGAGCACATGATCCACTATGGATCGCCAAGGGCAAAAGTCCTCAGCAGACGCAACTCAACTAGTTTGGCATGGAGGAGGTGTATCAAGCTTGTCGGAGAGTGCTGGCGTAAGAGCCGTTTAGGGTGGACAGGGTGACGAGGGCCTGGAAGCGAGAGATGACGCCGAGCCGTGGAGCAGGGTTCCGCTCAGGGTTACCATCCATGGATGATCAGTACTTAATGGTAAACAGACAATGGACATCTAATGTCTCACTGACCCTTGAAGCAGCCTCCCCCGGATGCCTAGTCATTGTGAACCTGAAATCTGTGCTCAGAATCTCAGACCGTGGTATAATTTACCCATGCGGTCGTGGAAGGGTCACTCCAAAAAAAAAAAAAAAAAACCCAGGGACGGCAATGCTATATTGCCAAGAGTAACCGCCCATCTTTAATGAATGCAGACGATGGATGGAACCAAAGTGACGGCTTCCATCCAATCATAAGCTGCCCGCGACATCATCCGCCGCCGATGCCACTCCACTGCCAGCTTCCAGCCCAATAGGAATCGCGGCAGAACACGCCATCGTTCACTTTGATGGTGAAAGCCCGGCCGGTCCACGTGTGGACAGAGTCTGATTCGAGTAAATATCAGCTTCCATGAAATTTCTTTTTCTTTTCCATACTGTGGCCTTTTTTTTTTTTCTTGACCCTTGACCACAGATTCCTCTTTGGCTTTTTTTTATTTTTGTTTTAGCTTTCTCGCTAGTCTTCCTCGCAAGCTTGTTGTCACCAGTCTAGTGCTGCAAATACGTAAATTCCTTCATATTAACCAGAGATTTCCGTCGCATCGACGAAACGCTCCGTTACATGTTGTCGTCGTCATGGCGGCCCCCCATCGCCGTATCAGGAGTAATAATATCATAATGGAGTTTCCCGTTCACTGTCCTACGTAGTCACGGGCAGCCTCGGCCAGTTTTGCCCCCCCTGACTGGGTCCCAAACATTGCCGATGGCACTTGGCATTCTGGGGACTCTGGGGCTGCTCTGTTCGGTAGTCGACTACCAACCAGGGTAAGGATGGACCATATCGGTCGATGCATCTATACTCCACGGGTATTATAATGGATGAGTTTTGTCCACTGCGTGTCATTAAGGTATAACTGTCCTAACCCAGTTGGGACCTCCATAGAGTCTTAGTAGCCTTTTCTTGTTAGTTAAATTGAGGTAAAACTCAACTAGTCCGTGGGCTAATGGGGTGGCATCAGCCGTCACCGTCCAATCCCAGTGGAGCCAGTTCGCAGAGAGGCAATCAAAACGGCCGCATTGGCCTTGGGGTACATACAGCACTAATATAAGAGTTCAAGGATGCAGATCCTGGTCTCGACGGGTGCTCACCAATGAATCCTCACCACCTTGCTTGCTCTCCTGCAACGCCTCAAGCTTACATGGTTCCCCACTCTAACACCATCGAGATCAAAATCGCGTCATCGACTTTATCACCCCCATTGTCCAGTGTCCGCTCGTTCTCAACCATCCCCCTGGCCAATTCGTGCAGGTACGAGCTAGTAGTTGATATTGTACGACACCAGCATGGCCGAGCCATCGCCAAGGGCCCTGGCGACAAAATCTCCATAAAAGAAGCGCGGTATGCCTGCCACGCGAGCGCAGTCCTTCCCGTTTAAGATATCGGTATGAGTGACGGATCAAGTGGAAGAATACACTTTCTCCGTGGAATCAATGGCGTATGCAGCTATCGCCTAGTACTGCTGCTAGTACTAAGTATCATCCTGATTAAAGCCTATTCCACGGAGGTTACCGACGTCTCGTATCGCCATACCATCTTTCAATGATCAAAAATCTCATCATCCTTTTCGTATCTTACGAACGAGGGTTCTTGCCCACCACCTCTCCTGCTGCGAGGGTGTGCTTTCGATCTCACGCATGGTCGGACCTCAGATGCAAGACCCCTGGTAACAAGCGACGTTTGAGTAGACTTCCATGTCGCCTGACAAATGCACGTCCCATGTTCATCCAATGTATATAGTGCGGTATTCGCACAGACTTGACCTTCAGCCTCGCCAGATTAAAGTATATGAGGTCATTTCGACCCTAAGCGTCGCCTCTCATTCCCGACTTCGATTAATCTTTTTTCTGTTACCCGCCGAAAGGGACAAAAAAAGAAAAAAGGAGAAAAACTAAATCCTTTCATTAACAGAATGAAAAGCCAGAGAGAGAAAATGGCACATGCCGTGCTTAGCTCGAGCATGCGATTCTCACCAGCATCATTATTTTAGTACTGAGCCATGGCGAAGTATGCCCTCGTGCCTAGCCACTTCATCCAATTGCTGGTTTGAATCTTGATTTCTTCTTACGTGATCGATGCACCAGGGCACGTCGAAACCTCCATCGAATACTACTCTAGTATTATGCTCAGCTGAAAAAAAAACAAAACAGAATAATAATAATAAAGAGAGATGGTTGTCAGCCGTTCGTCCATCCGGGCAAAATTCATGAGGTTCAACCACTCTTGCCGCTGACCGCATGATCCAATCACAGCATACGACATGAAACTACCACATTGAACCCTTCCATTACTCCGGAGTAGTACTACTAACTACTAATGGACTCCTACTAGGTTGGACTGTGGCTTTGATGCCCGCTGCAAGAGCTCCAGTCCACCTGACCTTTACCCCGGAGTCGATCTCGAAGCTAAAGTACTATGGGGGGAGTAAGTTGACAAACTGCATATGCTCCCCAATCGGTATGCATTCAGGGTCCGCCCTGTCATTTTATGTTTCATACATCAACCGGAGGCGTTCAACACAAAAATTCCCGTCAATACTATAGGTACTACCTACTGCAGGGAATCATTTTCCCTATACCAAAGAGCACCCCCCATATTGAACCTCATCCTCAAAACCAAACCACCCATAAAGGAAACTAACTAATCAACTTAACTAACCACAAAATTGAAAATCAACCAGACTAGGCAAAAACCAATACACAACATAAAACTCCCCGGCTAAATTAAAAAAAAAAGTAAAGAAAATGAAAAAGGTCCTTTAGCTGAACAAACTAACAAAGACTCCTGACGTCATCCCACATCTCCCCATCAATGAACCAGGTCGAAACCCAGTGATCATCTTTTTCTTAGGCATGAATACCGCTCGCTCGCTCGCTTCGAGAAGAATCCCCACCAGCTCCGATCATGAGACCAGCCGATCCCATAGTATTCCCAGTAACGAACGAAAATTCGCTCAAGGGGGTTACATTTTGTTTTTGTTTCTTTGAGGCTCGGCATAAACTAAGAAAAACAAAACCAAAACCAAAAAACGCCACACGCGCAGACCAAAGCCGAATCGCCTATTCGAGGAGAGAACTCGACCGGAACGGGTCGTACAGGTGCACGGATCGCCCGTGGAACAGAGCAGGTGATTTTGAGAGATCTGTTGACCTTTCGGGGCATATTACATGTCGGTTAGATGATGGTTGCAGTGATATTTACTATACTGGGTATTGTGGGGGTGGGGAGGGTTGGATCTGACAAGATTGCTGTTTTGGTTCCCGGGGGGGGGGAGCGTATTGAGACATTTTGGTCATGGGAGCTATGAGGTAGGATGATGCACTTTTTACTTGTGCGTGCATTATGATCAGATACGGTATGTTGCGATGAGGAAGCATGCACATGGGGGAGTGGAGGGCTGGTTGATACACATGGCTGCGCACACTTCGCACCGTCAGAGTTCTTGCACGACGGTCTGGTTTGGATCTGTGTTATACAACAGTTTTACGTCTCCATGCCCTTTTCCATTGGAGTGGGGTGAAAAACCCAGAAAGCGCCCAGGTTATGGACAAGCAGTAAGTATGCTGAAAATCAATCACCAATGCAGCCATAAGAGCGCAGACAGACCCCGACTTCGCTACGGACAGTTTACTCATGGCCACTACAAGGAAAAAGTACCTGGCAGATAAAATGGAATATTCAATACCCAAACCCACGCTGTAGTCTATAATGTTGAAACACGCTCAACCCCTAAATCCACCGACCATAACGTACCCCAAGTCAACTAAAGCGATGGAGGAAAAGGGAAGAAGAAATGAAAAAGTTGACTCGTTTACCATGACCTCGTCCATCTCATCAGGTACCATACCCTCCATTCACCCCCATAACAGACAAACAAGAAATAGAACATTATGCATGGGAATCAAAGCATGATGATGGGAATGTAAAATGAACTGACACGAAATCTCCCGTATCATCTTCCGAATCTTCGAGAAAACGCCATCGCAGAGCAAATCATCAAGCAAACAAAATAATTAAAAACCAAGCCGTACCAGGGCTGACCTCCCGCATGGTATCATAAGCGATTCAAGTAACGCCCTAGCACAGCAACTTTATCAACCATAGCAAAAGCCCCCGCTTTACTGAGAGGCGCACTGCACTCTCTCAGCGCCAGGAGGAACGTCCTCGTCATCTTCGTCCATAGAACCGGCACCATGGGCACGCGCCTGGGAGTACTCGCTAGAGTCAACGTCCTCCAGCTCGAAGTCATCCACCATGGAATCGGTAGGTGGCTGGGGCTGCTCCATCCTGGGGGGCAGAACCTGCTCCAGAAGGTTGAGGTTGTTGAGCTGATCCTTCTCGGGGAACTTCACGTCAAACTGAATGTAGAGGTTGCCGAAGTCATGATGGCGGAATGATGGCATACCCTGACCCTTGATCATCTTGATAGCGCCTAGAGAATCAATGTGTTAGTGCTCATTTCTCAACCAATGTAGAGACACGGGGAAGGTAACATACCAGGAGTAATAACCTCGCCAGGTGCGATGTTCACGGTCAACCAGCGGTCGTCGAGGTGCTCGATGTTGATGTTACCGCCAGCAAGGGCTGTGAGAAGATCGATTTCAGCGTGGTAGAAGAGGTCGTCGTCCTTGCGCTGGAACCGGGGGTGAGGCTTCTGTTCAATCTCGAAGACCACATCTCCGGGCAGAACGCCGGGCATCTGGTCACCCTCTCCACGGAACTCGATCTTGTGGCCGTTCTTGACACCCTTGTCAACATGAACGTGGAGGACCTTGCGCTCAACAACGGTCTTCTTACCACTGCAGCGCTTGCAGCGGTCACGTTCCCGGATGGTCTCACCCTCACCACTGCAGTCTGGGCAAACAGTCTGGAACCGCTGGATCATAGGTCCCATCTGGCGCATCATAGTCTTCATACCGGTACCATTGCAGCCGCCGCACGACTTGACGGCACCTTCCTTGCCACCACGGCCATCACAGCCAGGGCAAATAACAGACTTCTGGAGGGCCAACTTCGAAACCTTTCCACGGTAGATATCCTCCAGGTTGACCTTGTGAACGTGGTGGATTGTGCGGGCCTTCTTGGGGCCCTGCTCCCGCATACCACCACCGAACATGCCTCCAAAGCCACCACCGCCACCAAAGAACTGGGCAAAGAGATCCTCTGCACCCATTCCACCGGCACCACCACCATTTTCGAGACCTTCCTCACCGAGCTGATCGTAGAGCGAACGCTTCTGGGGGTCAGAGAGAGTTTCGTAGGCACGGGAAAGTTCCTTGAACTTTTCGGCGGCTTCAGGGTTGTTTGCGTTCTTGTCTAGGGGATACTGTCAGTAAGTCCAATCTCAACCCTTCCACCCCAACTGGTCATTGGAGCGAGACTATAAGCGACGTACCAGGGTGATATTTGAGGGCACCCTTCTTGTAAGCGGTCTTCAGTTGAGCCTCGGTGGCTGTCGAGGCAACCTGATAGTCTCACCGTTAGTTTCGAAAATGGGGGATTCAGCAGCCGCCCACAAGTATACTCACCCCGAGAACGTCGTAAAATTTGGTTTCCTTGACCATTGTGAAAGTGTGTCTAGTCGTATACTAAGAAAGAGGTGACTTGTAGAGCAATTACAAGAACCAAAGAATCAAGGCGAAAGAAAAACTATAGAAACAAGAACTTTTCAGGTGAGATCGTCCTGGGACTGCGAGCGGTACGGAAAAGAGAGAATCGTTCAAAGAAAGGAAAAATTCGCCGGTTGGTTTAGCCGGAACGAAGGGTCTATAAGGTGGGAGGGGGTCTCGGAAGGGTGGTTGAGAGACAGGATTGTTGATGAAAAGAAAAAGGATCTGACGGCCGCTTCGAGGTTATCAAGACAAGACAGGAGCGGCGACAAGCGGCTGGCGAGTGTAAGGTGGTAATTCCAATACCAGGACCAGGCACCAAAGGGGGCCTTTACGGTTCACGGGGCGAACTATTGCTGATTAAGATGCCAAGCCCTGTGCAATCTCTGTATTTTGGTGCCGGAGATACGATAAGGCGAAAATCCGAGGGTCACTGGCGATCTTTCTCCAAAATATGTATCTAGTACGGAGGACTAATGACCGTCCCCGGGGTATCGAATAAAAGATCAAGGGGGGGAAGTTTCAAGGGGCCAGTTGGTAGAAAATCAATCTAACTAATGAACTTGTTAAGAGGAGGTTCTGCCTGGCTTTTCAAGGACAAAAACCATAGGGGCCTCATGTCCATGACTTGCAGCCCGATTGGCCTTACTTTCCCCTTCTGGCCGTTTCGACTGTCCTGTCACAGGCCGAATCCACGGCTCGAGCGCTGATTCTCCCCTTCGACCTGATTCCGTCGGCTTCCATCATCTTCTCTGTTTTTCCATCCATTCGGTAATTCGACTGTTTTGTGACCACAATTACGGAGTACAATGCATCCCATAATGTTTACCCTTGTATCAGCTTTCAGATACCGGTCATTTACAACGAAGTATTCGCCATGTCAACAATCTCTTTCCATCCGGTTCCATAGAACGCTGATGTATTACAAAAAGAGTATTAACCATTATTATAGAAATATTGAGTGTGGGAGCAACCGCTAATGAATAGATTCTGATGAATATACAGGTGATCCAAAAAATACTTCTAGGCGCTGTGGGACAAGTATCAAGCACGGAGCGGTTATATAGCAGTAGATCCTAAACAGTACAGAATACATAGGAGATACACAGCACGGAGCAACTTTTGTGGATGAAGATCTGGTTCTTTGGATGTTGGACCTTTTTTTTTTTTTGGGACGATTGTAGGTTGTGGCACAGCCGACTTTGCCTCTTCAGGCCAACAATGTGGCGGTAGTGCGGCTAGTTAATTTTTCCTTTTTTTTTTTCTTATCGATAAGCAAAGGAATGCAGAAGTGGAAAGAGGGGTGCCCGTTGGGTGAGGGGGAAATGAAGACATCCATAAATACAATGACGATAGGATGTAATGGAAGACAGGGAAATAGCCTTGAGACTATCCTATGGGATTCAATGGGCCTAATTGATCACTACATCATTTAAATATTATATGCTAGAACCATGGTGCGGATAAGTTCTAAGATATTTCTACACATATTATCTCCCCGCACTATCAAATATATCATTGAGATTGAACTGGTAAACTTCTTACTACAACAATGACTCGGCAATTCAAAAATGATGATACAAAACAAATCATCAATGGGAGGGATCCAGTGGAAGTTTATCATGTGCCCTGTTTATATCCAAAAAAAATCAACTGTCGCCGATAAATTAATTCGGTACATTCCATATAATAGCCATTCTAACCCCTCAAGTGTGTCACTCGGGCACCTGTGAATGCTTATCATACCTTTACTTTTACTAACAAGAAGCTCCGCCAACAAGAAGCCGTGGCCAATCGTTCTTGCGGGCCAAGCTAGAACCAGAACGGCAATTGACCACCAGAATTTTGCCCGAAGGTCTCGAGTTACATAACTATCGGCAGAAGTCATAATTGACAGCGATCTCTGCGTCCCGCTATTTCTTCAGATCCTAAAATTCGCGCGTCACTTCCCCTATACATCCCATAACACGTATCAAATCACATTTAATACAATGGAGTCGGACCCCGGATTTATCGCTGCCGTTGAGGAGGCCAAGCAAGGTTACGCTGAAGGTGGAGTTCCTATCGGCGCGGCGTTGGTTTCCAAAGATGGCAAGATCCTTGGCCGTGGACATAATATGCGGGTTCAGAAGGGGAGTGCGACTTTACATGTTAGTAAATCCTATACCAGCTCGATAACCCCTAGATGATTGGAAAGATGTCCGTGGCTTACTTGAACCTTGACAGGCGGAGATGTCTGCTCTGGAGAACTCCGGCCGCCTCCCCGCATCGGCCTATGAAGGTGCTACCATGTATACGACCTTATCACCTTGTGATATGTGCACGGGTGCCTGCATTCTCTACAAGGTGAAGCGCGTGGTCATTGGAGAGAACAAGAGCTTTATGGGTGGAGAGGAATATCTTAAGAGCCGGGGCAAGGAACTGGTTGTCCTGGACAACAAGGAGTGCAAGCAGTTGATGGAGAAATTCATGAAGGAGAAGCCGGAACTCTGGTAAGTTCTTTGCCTGTGAACATTGCTTTTCGATCATGACAAATCGTCGATAACATATATTGTCTTACTGCCCTACCCATCCATCTCCAAATGCAAGCTGCTGACCAAGGATGTGTCAAAAATGTAGGAATGAGGATATTGCCGTCTAAGCTGTGAATATATCATAAGCTAAGCGGTCATTCGCCGATGAACTGCAGAGTATGGGGAATCGCAATGTAAATAGTCAGAGTCTCAATTCTACAGAAATCATCGCCATAATCACGCCTCATGCCTCACTTATGCCGTTAGTCTGTGAATCTCCTCGAAAAAGAATTTGAGATCATCAGGCTTAACAAATGGAGTAACACCTGTGCAAATTAGCATGGCTTATTAACCGAGATATCATGGGATGTCATTACCATGGCCCAAGTTCGCAATCCATCCCTGCTTGCCCTTCTCGAAGCCCTTGACCATGGTCTCGACAGCCTCTGTGATGGCAGCACGGCCACCGTAGAGCATACCGGGATCAGCATTACCCTGGATGGTGACCCGACCATTCGCAATCCGCCTAGCTTCCGCCGGATCGTGTAGCCAGTCAAGCCCAACAACGTTATATCCGGATTCGCAAAGGTCGTCAAGTCCATACCATGCTCCCTTAGCGAAAACAGTCATGGGAACTGGCTCCAGCCCCATCTCCCTCAGCCGCTTGGGCAGATTGGCAGAGATATGACGCAGATACGGGAGCGAGAATGACTTGAACGAGGCTGGGGAAAGTTCACCGGCCCATGAGTCAAAGACTTGAACCAACTGGGCACCCGCGGCAACCTGGAGAGCAAGGTATTCGACGCAGATATCTGCAATCTTCTGCAGCAATGCCTGTGATTCCTTGGGGTACTTGTAGACCCATGTCTTCGACTGAACAAACATCTTACTTCCACCACCTTCAACCATGTAGCATAGGAGGGTCCATGGGGCACCGCAGAAACCAATGAGCGGGACACGGCCCTGCAGCTTATGCCGGGTGAGCCGAATAGCCTTGTAAACATAGTCAAGCTCCTCCCTAACATCGACCTGCTTCTGCATCACTTTCTCGTACTGTCCGTCGTCCGGCGACTTCAGCGGTTCGGGGAAGTGGGGTCCCTTCTTGTCAATCATCTCAACTTGCATTCCCATGGCTTGAGGGATGACGAGAATATCAGAGAAGATGATTGCGGCATCGATAAGCCCTGCATATCGTTCCACGGGCTGGATAGTCAGCGTCGAGGCGATTTCTGGGCTGCGGCAACATTCGAAAAAGTCGCGACCTCCTTTAGCTTCGTGGTATTCGGGAAGATAGCGTCCGGCTATAAGTAGAGGAAACATAAAAGTTAGCAATTACCGGCTCTTGCAACTTGTATGAAACTACACTGGGAAAAGTTAGCAAAAGCATAGAGTATATACCTTGACGCATAACCCATATCGGAGGGCGCTCGACTTCTTCGCCTACAATTACATCAGTGACGGCAATTTTTATAACCTATGATGGAAATACCTCTTGCGGCCCTCAGCAAAAGGTCGTTCTTCAATGGAGCAAATTGTTCCTGCATTTTGGCGGAGAATATGGTAGATTCCTTAAAGAGGGGACCTTGGGAAGAGGGGTGACTGCATGCGATTTCAGCACCAAGGTCTCTACCGCCGCTCGGCATCTCGGCCCGCCGTATTCCATTACATTTGTAACCCAATTGGGAACCTTACAGTGCCTGAGTTCCATCAGCTACATTAGCTACTAAATAGCAGTACTAGTAGCATGTATACGATTCCCTACTTATACCATACAGAGGTATACAAAGCTAAGAACTGTTTGAAGCATGCTAAACCAATTGATTATTTAAATAATGAGTAGTTTTAATTTACAGCGGCTGGTTGTCCCTCAGTCATCCTCTCCATGCTTCTTGCGCAGATTGCTTAAACTATACACCAAATCGTTGAGTTCCTTCTTTTGTTTTGTGTCGGAATCTGCTGGAATCCCATAGGAGCCACCCAGATTGATGTTGGAAACTAGCGATCCTGTGACTGGCTCCCACTCTACGTTTTCTGTTCCCGGCTTCATGCAAAAAGATTCGATCAGGTTCGAGGGGCTTGTTGGGCTGGCTCTCCATTCGTGGGTGGAACCCTTTTCACGGATACAGTCAACAGAAACAACAATTGTACTGTCCTTTTCGATGACGGCCACATCTATTACGTTGCCCGACAACTCGATGGGGTTCTGTGGGTTTAATGTACCATCTGACCCAAGCACGAAGCATTGCAGTTGCGAGGACCTATTGAAGACATTAGACAAGCAGAACGTTGACTGGAGGCTTTCATCTTCACTTACCCATCAAGTGCAACAAGAACAATATCCGATCCATTGATTGATGTCGTCCAGATTCCCCGGACTGTAACCTGTGTCGTCTCTGATTCCTGTTCCACTAAGGGAACCTTCTGTAGGATACGACCCTCAGTCCACTTCCAGACTAGCAAGTAGCCGTCGCCTCCACCGGAGATGAGAGTGTCTGGGGCGGATGGGGGTATGCAGAGCTTGGTGAGGAATGCAGTATGGCCCAGACAATAACCTTCAATAATATGAGCCTGGGGATAGCGAGAGACTCGGATATGCTCATCTCTGTCTCCAGTTAGGATGTAACTGCGCTTTTGACCAGAATTACCGTCTTGAGGCACAGTGACAAAAGCCACATCTGTGAGCAATGACACATGGCCAAGTAGCAGTTGATGCTCGAAATTCAAGCTAGTCTTCTCTTCGGGAGGAGTTTTTTGACCATAGCGCAATTGCTGTTCCAAAGATTCAAGATTCCGTTTACTATGCACGGTAAGGGGTGTTGCTGCAGGCACCTTAGGCCTATTAGGAAGCTTTGGAGCCACATATGGCTCTTTGCTGGGCAGAAGTGGCATCGAGTAAACATCGCCGAATTTATCACCACAGAGAACTGTGCTACCATCATCGGTAAGAGCGATACTACATGGCCTCTTTGGCATACATCTATAAGTAGGGTAAGCATACATCTTGTGTCTAGATGGCAGGGAGGACTAACCTCTCGCTTAGTTGTTCAAAAGTACCATCATCTTTTAAGTAGAGGACGCGAATGCACTTATCTTCTCCAGTGAGCGCGATCACATAATCTCCGCTCGGATGCGCAACTAAGATAGGGATGCTGGACCAAGAGGGAGCCTTGACGGGTGATTTGGAAGTTTCAGTAGCTCCCTCCTCGGACGGAGAAACCTTTCGTTTCTTCTCTGGCGGTGCTTGGTCTTCCGATCCAGTTTCTGCGTCGGTTGCCTTGGAGTTATTTGCATTGCATGCATCTACATCTTGGGGCCAAGAAGAGAGGCGCTGTCCAGTCTCTGCAGAGTAGGTGTAGATCTTGCCTCCTGATGACGCGATAAGAAGCCTCTGAGGTTCTGCACCCCATTTCTCCAGATATTGGATACATTGGAATGGAGGTTGGAAGTTGGCAGCCATGTTGTATATAATTGGTCGTATATTGCTAGAAAAGCGCGGGGAAGGCCTGATTCGGCCACGAATATAATGGCGTCAGAAAATACAGTAGCGAAAGTCAATTGTAGCGCTGCGGGTAGTAAAGTACATAGGCTACCTTGCACAAAATGGTAATAATTGATTAGAGGGTTAAATGAGTATCATAGCTCTCCAGACTTATACCGCTAAATGTATGCGCATGCCCTATCTGACGTCTCTGCGGACTTTTTTTTTCTGCCGGGCGGAGGGGCACGTGATAGCTCGCTAGCCGAAGCCACAGAGAAACAAAACCTTCCGAATTTCGAACTTCTTTTGATTCTTTTGATCTTCAACGTCACGATTCAGTCGGACAGCAACGCACTTTTAGAAATTTACCCCTTGCCCTTAAACATCCTATCTTCACCGAAATAAGGAGACATGGGGGGCAAGTCTGCTACCAAGGCCGCTTACTTCGAGAAGCTGAAGAGCCTTCTCGATGAGTACAAGACGGTCTTCATTGTCGGTGTCGACAATGTCAGCTCTCAGCAGATGCACGAGATTCGTGTTTCCCTCCGTGGTGAGGGTGTCGTCCTGATGGGTAAGAACACCATGGTATGTATCTCCCAATTCCCATGCAGTTGGCACCGCAATTGACCACAATATTTTAGGTTCGCCGTGCCATCAAGGGCTTCGTCACCGATAACCCGGAGTACGAGCGTCTCCTTCCTCACGTCAAGGGTTAGTAAATCCCATGGAATGACTGATTTTGTACCGTACATGGGCTAGTCATTGACATTTTGCAGGCAACGTTGGTTTCATCTTCACCAACGGCGACCTTAAGGCCACCAAGGAGAAGATCCTTGCCAACCGTGTCGCTGCCCCTGCTCGTGCTGGTGCCGTCGCTCCTGCTGATGTCTACATCCCTGCTGGTAACACCGGTATGGAACCTGGTAAGACCTCGTTCTTCCAGGCTCTCGGTGTCCCCACCAAGATTGCTCGTGGTACCATCGAAATTACCACCGATCTTAAGCTCGTTGAGGCCGGCGCCAAGGTCGGTCCCTCCGAGGCTACCCTGCTGAACATGCTCAACATCTCTCCCTTCACCTACGGTATGACCATCGCCCAGGTCTACCAGGAGGGTCAGACCTTCGGTGCCGAGGTTCTCGACATCGAGGAGGAGCAGCTGCTTGCCGCTTTCAGCAGCGCCATCCAGACCATCACTTGCCTCTCTCTGGCTACTGGCTTCCCTACCCTTCCTTCTGTTATCCACTCCATCATCAACAGCTACAAGAAGGTTCTCGCCGTTGCTATCTCCACCGAGTTCAGCTGGCCCGAGATTGAGGAGCTCAAGGACCGTATCGCCAACCCTGACGCTTACGCCGCCGCTGCTCCTGCTGCCGGTGCTGCCGCCCCTGCTGGCGGTGCCGCTCCCGCTGAGGAGAAGAAGGAGGAAGAGGAGGAGGAGTCCGATGATGACATGGGCTTCGGTCTTTTCGACTAAACTTCTCGCTTCATTGCGTGGGACACGACTACCATGTTTTAGATACATTTATGACCAATCTTAACGATTGGAAAAATGAAACGATTCTCATGGTCAGAATTTCCATCCTTTCAATTAGATATGGGCGTAGTCATACGATCCATTATCTTGTTGACTGGCTTAAGGTGAGCATCTACTTTCTTTTACCCTTTTCATACTATCACCCCGAACATCACTCCTGGCGGATGATGATATATTTTTTAACTCGTAGTCACTGTTGTGGCGTTGAAGATCAAAAACTAGCAACAACAAACACTCTAATTTTTTGCTGACCCGCCTACCTTCTATCTTGCTCATCTTACACATACCTTTCAGCAATATGGATTGCTAACTGTCATTGCAGATCATTCCGATACACACAATGTAGTAGTCTTGAGTTGGATTCGTAGTATCATGATGTTTTCTGCACGAGGGTCCAGTCTCCGGATATGGATAGTTCACTGACTCAGATGAAATATACTGGCAGGTCGGCCTTGTGTAAGTGTTATGGCATCTTATTCAGACATTTCTATAGCATTACATGTGGAATGAAACAATGATCTAAGTATTCGGTATTATATAATGTACCTGACAGTGTTTTGTCGTAGCTGTGTAATATAACCGCATCATATATATGTGTCGCAATGAAAAGGAACTGTGGTATACTCGTTAGGCATGAAGACACGCCAAACTATCTGACATGAAGTGAAATAAGAGAAGTTAACTTTGCTTCAGTTCCCGTCATCGCCGCTCCTCCCAAACCGACCACCAAATCCACCTAGGTCGCGACGGAAGAACTTTCCAATATTCTTTAGGTTCTCGTTTAGGTTGCCCGCAGTAGCGTTCTCAGCGGTGCTTTGTAGTTGTGCGAATGGTCCAGGTGATACGGGGGTGGTGGATGTTGATCCTGGGGCACCTGTGCCAGGGTTTCCAGTCGAGGACATAGGGGTTCCGAATCGGTCGACACCGTCTTTGGCGGCTGAGATGATGGCAGAGCCCAACATGGATGGGTCGAAGCGGGTAGGGAGGTTGGAAGTACCGATCGAGGCTGCGGCGGGTCCGAGTCCTAGCCCTTGGTTTGAAGAGGAAGCCGGGGTGGTCTGAAAGGCTGTGAGGATGGGGTTGCTTTGCTGAAGGGTCGATGCGTGACGGTCTGAAGCGCGGTGAATCTGGAAGAGTTCCACGAGTTGGTTCTGCTCTTGTCGACTGCGGATTCCCTTGAGGTCGAGGATCTTGCGGAAGTTCGTGTTGTTGCTGTCTTTGATGTGGATCAAGTATGCTTGCACTAGGGCCTCTGGAGGCGATGGTTGAACTTGGAGCGTCTTGAGGAGAGTCTCGATCTTCATGAAGCTGTTGTTGACACGCTTAGTGAAGCTTGCTGGAGCGGGAGCTGGTAAAATAGATGAGAGGCCAGTTTTGAGTGTATATGCGTCCAGGAGCATCTATTCAGAATTAGACATCAATGCATTGTACTGGCTTTTGGTATGCAAATTGGAAGGCCGATAACTTACCTGCTCCGCTCCGGTCTCAGAGACTGGCTTGCATTGAAAGATATTCGAAACGAATACGTTTGATATCAGCTCTACGACATGATCTGCGAAAGCTCGAGCATACTGTTGTTTATGCAGTAACTGCAAGATCTCGGAGGACTTGGCATTTAGCTTGGTCATGAGTTCACTGACATATGTACTCTGATCGCTAACGCTCTCAAGCCGATTCCAAGGTGTATTGCGCATTTCTCGCCAGGAGGGCTCTAACTCGACCTCGACCATTCGCACAAGGCACCGAACAGCAGCAGATGCAATGCCCATGAATGAATCCGCCTGGCTCTGCAGGTCAACCGACTGTTTCAAATTCTTGTCGAGCCTGCCTTTGATCTTCTCCTCTAGTTGATTGCAGGTGGTGTAGCAGTAATCTGCGGTGTTGAGAACTGATATGAGGTCCTCCAAAGTTGGCACCTTGGATGGAGTAGTGCCGGTGGGCCTTTCACTGATATAGTATAAAAGGACTTGCTGGGCATATTGATCGAGATATTTTGCGAAGACCTTAGCCAAGTCGGCAAGGCTCCCACCTGTGGAGAGTTTTGCACATTGTTGTAGAGAGAGCCTGTAAAACGTAAAAAGCTCCGAAGAGGACGCGATAACCATATTATGATCGAAGTCCTCATCTGGCGGCCTGATAGGTTGCTGCCGATATTTCGGTATAAGGGCCGCCAGCTGCTTATCTTGAGCTTCAACCCATACGCTTAGATAGGGCTCAAAGGCTTCTGAGATGGCCTGGCCAAAGACAGGTGCTTCAGCTGAGGTGAACGTGTCGGTGGACGGGCGGGATGGATTGACAAACCGCCGCTCCAACGTATGCTCAAAATCAAGAGTCTCCTGCAAGCACGAAAGTAATAGGTTGACGTCGATCGTCTGCCCATTTCGCACTGACCGGGACAGAATGCCCTTGAAATCGTCCCGAGTTCCTTCACAAAAGATGTTTGCCAAAATCTCGTCAACCCTCCAAGAAGTCGGCCATATTGCTGCGTATTCTTCGTCGTAGATCTTCAATATACGACGGAACCATGAATACCTCCGCGAAATGTTGTCCAAGGACCCCGCCTCCTCGTTGTTCCTGAATACCTGTCGATACTCCCGTAGCTGGAAATTGCAATACCAGGTCACCAGCCTGGACTTCGCATGATCCCCCAGGGCGTCCATTACGAGACATCCCTCCGAAAGCACGACCCTTTGCTGTCCCACTTCGCCTTTGGCAAACGCCAACTCGAAGTCTTCACAAACCTGCTCCAGCAGTTCCCGTTGTATATCCGCCACATTTCTGCTGAGAAGAGCGATCTGATCAATGGATCGGTGTGACTTGAAATGCGCCATCAGTTGAATAACCGCCTGCAGTAACTGGGCACAGTCCCGGTACTGTCTTGTCTTACCCAGGACCCGGAGCTGATCGTATGCAGTTGTCAGCATCTGTAGCCTCTTCAGGGCTGTCATGGATTGCGTGAGGTTCTTCTTTGCATTATCCAGCTGCTTGATATCCGCCGTCATCTCGGTGATCGCCAGCTCCGTTTTGGACGCGCGGTCGCGCACATCGTCAATCTTCTTGAATAATTCCGTCAAATCTGCCTGGGCAGCTTGTATGCGCTCGACACTCTCTGCATTTGATGTAACTTGTTCCTCCACCAGTGCGCCGATTTCGTCGTCCAGCTCATCTTCGTAGTCGAGGAGGGACTGGGACACGTGAGAGACGGAGGACAGGGTGGAGGAGTGGGAGAAGATAGCATTTAGGTGATCAATTGGATCGTAGTCCACTATTACATGAGGAAATAAAATTTCGTATTAGCGGGAACCAGCCGGAACGAGTTCGTCTGAGAAGTTAATCTCACCTGCGTCGAGGGGGTCGAGATCTGCCGCTCCGTTGGGGGGCATGTGGCCGGAGGAGGTGGTGGTGGTAGACATTCCATTAGCTCTTCAATTTACACTCAAGGTACATGCTGTGTTTGGAATTTCCCGACCATCCACCGGTTCACTTTTGGGTCCGAGGGAGAGATTCGAGAATTAGAACTAAGTTTACAGCAGCAAAGAAGGGCTGAGGGCAAAAGTGGTGTCGCGGGAAGTTGGCGATCACAGTTCGGCAAGTTGTAAACGCCGAAAGTCAACCTTAGCGCAACGCGGCTAAATTTATGGAGATCGATCGGTATAAAATAAGATCACAAGATCCATGCTATGTATCAATCTGGAACCGTACTCGAGCGTCTTCTTTGTCTTCCGCCTTTTTTTTTTTTTTTTTTTTTTTTTTTTTTTTTTTTTTTTTTTTTTTTTTTTTTTTTTTTTTTACAGACGGTTATGAACGTGACGTGCTGTTTCTGGCCCGAGGCTCAGTGTGATATTGGTCCTGCGGGGATGATCAAATAAATGGTTCCCCTCTCCTTTTTTCTATCTATATGGACATGATCTTCGTCGTCTTTTGAGGTTCAATAAATGTGATACAGTGAAATCTTTCAAGCAAGTCAGAGAACCCACCACCATTCGCCTAAGCCATGCAAACACAAGAAATGCAGTAATAATAACAATAGTTGAATATGACTCCAAGCAAACACCACAGCTTCCTCCACTCGAAATTTCGGGTATGTAAAAATCAGATCAGAACTAGACAGATCCAGAGAGGAACGCGTCTGGAGGTAGCTGTCCTTGAGCCTTTGCAGGAAATTAGTAAAGCTCTAGGAAAATGACTAGGTGTGAGGGAAGGGCTTACCTTAAGCTCCTCAAAATTCTTCAAAGCAGCGTCCAAATTCCAACCGTTGCCAGAGAGCGCCATTTCGGAGTATGGCAGAGTCATGCCCGTTTTGGCACTTATTTGCATGACCGATTGCTCTTGCTGTATTTGCGCGTCGGGTTTGCCTGGCGCCGGCATACCGTAACCGTCGGGGGCACCCACAGGAGCAACTGGTGGTTGAATAGGGGGTTGTCCGGGCTGGGTTGTCGGGACAATTGGCTGCTCCAACATCCATGCTTCATGGCCTCCATGAGCTCGTAGACAAAGAATATCGTTGATCACCCTGATACCTCCCATGCCTCCGCCAGGCCCAAGGATGAATGTCCGGTCGAAACTCCGAAGGTCAACCTTCGGCCCGTTGATCTCTTCAAATTTTCCGTGCACCATGATAAGAAGGCCACCCACGCCAGTCGGACTCTGTCCAGAAGGATCAGGAAGCCCAGGCATGGGGAAACATTCAATAAGCCATTCTTCAGGGTGACCTCCTATGTCGGGATGTCGTGTTTGAGGAAGACTGTTCCACATCTCACGGATTTTGTCTGTACCGACAAAGGAACGAGACATCCTTGCAGGAAGATGATTGATCTTGAGTAGATTCCTACTCCTCTTGATGTAAGGATCCCAGGCCGCAGTCTCAGTCTGTTGGGCTCTCGGAGCCGTGGTATTGACATTCAGCGAGAACGTGGAGTTGTTGTCGTATACACTGTTCAGAAGCTCAGTGCGGTTGCTATCATAACCAGCGAAGAAGGCCTTGATAAAATTCTCCCCGATTTGAGATTCATCCTGGAAATGCGGCGCCTGGACGGGAATTGGTGTCTTTTTCTGCGCAGCCACTTCTTCTGCCGTCCGAACTTCCGTATTATTCAAAAATCGAAGTTTCGGATACCATTTGAGCATGGTATCCTTGAAAGAAGGATCCGCGCTGAAGGGGGAATTGGTGAGGTCGAGAAACTCCAGGTTGCGGAACTTCCATCTCCATCCAATTAAGGACTGGGAGTCTTTGAAATTATTATTCGATAAGTCAAGGTTCTTCAGATCGGGAAATGATTGAGCCAATGTTGTGACGACCGTGATATTTGCGAGTTGGTTGTCAGCCAGGCTGACACTCTCCACAGCCTCACGTCGCGCCGTGGAGCTATCAAAATTCATTTCCCATACTTTCATCAATGCTGGGAAGAACTTGGATTCGGTAGATGTGCTATCGAATATACCCATTGCCAACAGGTCCGGGTCACTGCCAAGCTTAGAGAGGTTGAGCAACTTCTGTGGTTGAAAATAGCGTTTGCTCAAGATAGCGGTCATCTTGGATTTGGTATCGGCGGTCGAGGGGGCGCCACTGTTTCGCGACACTTCGGATATCATCGTTTGGTCCATCCCATTGGCGGACGGATCATACGTCTGGATCGTAAGGGGTGCTCCTGCAAAACTGAAGCCATTCATTTTCAGCATCCTGTCCAACAACTCCGGCCGGATAGACACTATAAAAGCGTCGCCTTGAACCCGCGACTAGTGAACGTTAGTAAGGCGTAAGAGACCTTTCTTTTTTTCTTTTCTTTTTTTAAATCGCCGTCATCCACAGGAGCAAAAGCCAAAAACAGCCTGCGATCGTCGTTCTGGGGTACCACTCCTGAAAACGAGAACACACCGGAGAGGACGACGTTGCGAAATCATGTCGGTGATCGTCAAATCTGATGTTGAACATACCTTTGTAATCCTTGCGCGGGAGCCAGCTTTCGAGTCGGATGAGTTGAGTTTCTTTTCGAGGAAGGTGATTAAGCTTTCGACACCACCGTCACGGTTGGACGCTGCCTTGCTCTGTTTCCATCCTCGAACGCTAACCTGTTCCAAATTACCGCCTCGGCCGCCTTGTCGGATGTTTGCCTGGGAACTTGTGTTGCTTGAAATAGCCTTTTGGATAGCGTCGAGTGCCCTATCGCGTGTGTGTGCCCGTGGTCCAGTAGCCGCCGAGCGACTTGAATCTCCGCGTGCCTTTTTTACACGGCCTTGATTAGAGCCTGCATCCATAGCCAGGTCGCCATCTCGATCAACCCGTTTCGCTGCACCTTTCTTGCGAATACCCCCGCGATCCGAACCGCCTGAGCGGCCGCGGGAACCTTTTCCTCCTTTCATGTTGATCGCAGTGGTAACGGTAATCGGAATGAGAGGAGAGATGACAAGTACCGAGGGTGGAATGGCGATTGGTATATTTTTTTTGGTGTTAGGCGGACTCAGCGCTGCGCGCCCGAAATTTAGGTCGATCTAGCCGGCATGCAATAGGAGAGGTAGTTAGAGATAGAAGGTGAAGTAAAGTAGATATTGTAGATAGTTATAGTCGATATATTAGAAGAAGCAAGATTAAGCCAAACCTCGCGGGCGAGGTCTTAAGGGTGATGGTATGAAGTAGAAGAAAGTCAAAGCGGAAAAAGTGACGTGAATCAAAAGAGTCATATCACGTGACTAAAGTGAAATCGATGCCTGCATTTCCACGTGATCATCCACTAGGCACCCATTGAGTGGAGACCCCTTGTGACCAATCAGGGATTGCATTCTGTCCTTTGGCACACCATCGGTAATACGCGATACCGATGCCGCCTACTGGGTGGAGTAAATTACGCTACCCGTGACGATTGTCGTTCCATTAAGTGTTTAGTTTCGTATTAGGTCCATGCATGCAATCTATCATCAGGACAGCTTTGCCAAAAGTCAGGAACCACAAGGGAAATCCAAGACGTTCTGCTTGTTACTGGCGGTCTCCTCGACTTGATAACTCAGCCAATTGGTAAGTCAGTTCCTTTTTTCTTAGTCAGTTATTGCCTTTGTTTGTAATAAACAATGAATATTGGACTTGATGTGCGGTTCTAATCTGTCCCGTAGAGGTTGTTCCCCCGAGCATTTACACCTCCTTCAATTGATTTGGAGGAACCTTCGTACATTCATTACGGCTATTATAGCCTTCCCGTATGGTCGCTGAGCGATCGACGAGATGCCTGCGAAATCGCGATTCACGAGGCTCGATGCTTTCGCTAAGACGGTTGAGGATGCTCGCATCCGTACCACCTCCGGCGGAATCATTACCATAGGTTCGCTGCTAGTTATTCTATGGCTTGTATGGGGAGAATGGGTGGACTACAGGAGGGTGGTGGTTCTCCCTGAGTTGGTAGTCGATAAGTCGAGAGGTAAGAGCTCAACGAACTGTACTGTTGAAGTCGGAGGCTGACCGAGTACTACGCAATTCTCTCTATAGGAGAGAAAATGGAGATCCATTTGAACATGACCTTCCCCCGACTCCCGTGCGAACTTCTTTCTCTCGATGTGATGGATGTCTCTGGCGAGCAACAGACCGGCGTCGCGCATGGCATAAACAAGGTGCGCCTGAGCTCTCCTGCTGAGGGTGGCCAAGTCATTGATATCAAAGCCCTGGAGCTGTAAGTCAACCTGCTCGATCTTGCCATTTTGGACGAGCCCTTTCGCTCATAAATATCCTATGTAGCCACTCGGAGCAAGAAGCGGCGAAGCATCTTGACCCTAACTACTGTGGTGATTGTGGCGGAGTCCCAGCGCCTAACGGCGAGAAGCGATGCTGTAACACCTGTGAGGAGGTGCGAGAGGCCTATGCACAACAGCAATGGGCATTTGGAAAGGGTGAGAACATCGAGCAATGTGAACGCGAGGGCTATGCGCAACGTCTAGAGGCCCAACGCCGTGAGGGCTGCCGTCTTGAAGGTATCCTCCGCGTGAACAAGGTGGTCGGAAACTTCCATATCGCACCCGGTCGGAGTTTCACGAGTGGAAATGTCCATGTGCATGATCTTGAGAACTATTTCGAGCGCGACCTTCCTGACGCTGAGAAACACACCATGACCCATATCATCCACCAGCTTCGGTTTGGTCCCCAGTTGCCAGATGAGCTGTCAGATCGCTGGCAGTGGACCGACCACCACCACACCAACCCGCTTGACAGCACCCAGCAGGAGACTAGCGATCCCGCATATAACTTTATGTACTTCGTCAAGGTTGTTTCGACTTCTTACCTGCCGCTGGGTTGGGATCCATTGTTCTCCTCAGCCGTCCACAGCGCCTACGAGGATGCCCCGCTGGGCACCCATGGTATTGCCTATGGTTCTCAGAGCAGCATCGAAACGCACCAATACTCGGTGACCTCCCACAAGCGGTCTCTGATGGGCGGTGATGCTGGCGATGAAGGTCACAAGGAGCGTCTGCATGCAGCAAGTGGCATCCCTGGCGTTTTCTTCAACTACGATATCTCCCCCATGAAGGTTATTAACAAGGAGGCACGGCCCAAGACTTTCACTGGGTTCCTAACTGGTGTCTGCGCAATTATCGGCGGTACTCTTACTGTCGCAGCTGCTTTAGACCGTGGTCTATATGAGGGTGCTCTGAGGGTGAAGAAGCTTCATTCGAGTTAAATGCGAGTCTCCGTAGTGTGAAGCTGGACCATCCCAAGCTGGGAAAGAGAAGTAAAAAAGAAAAGCAAAAGAGGGGAAAAAGAAACGATTTGACACATATCTCTATAGAAGCTATAAGAACAAGGACGCTTGGAGCAGAGAGTACGCGAATAGGGAGGTGGGTTTCAGGGGAAATTTGGACAGTCAAGGCGTTTGGGTACATGTGCATATTGTGATATACTTAGCAGCAAGTGTTTGGTGTTTGGCATCTTTATATCTGAAGCCTTTCGGTGCTCCTACTAAGAACATTGTCAATTCCGGGAAAGGAATGCTGGAAAACTAGATGGTATGGATTTTCTATGGGTTGTCCCAATTTATCTCTAGACCATTAGCCTCCATCCCCTAATTCCTAACGAGTGCATATGATAAGTCTATGTTGAGTCTACTACACTCCATTTTCCATCCCATCGAACAATCCTAATTCATCCCCTTTAAACATAGAACATACAATTGTAGCTGCATGGACAAGGCACTGGAAGACAGAGTACGGCCAGAATGGGGTAAGCATAATATTGTTTCACAAAAAGTTGGACGGACTACGGAGGATATATTCAGCAGACGTCCATCGTTTATCCGCATTGTGTTCGCTTAGCAATGTTACATGCCCATATTTACATGCATATAGATAGCAAGACGGAAAAAAAAGAAAGAAAAAAAAACAGACAGAAAAAGGAAAGGAAAGAGTGAGTGAGTGAGATCAGAAGTTGAATAGCAAAGATCCTTCCCAACAGATGAACCTTTATCGCATAGAGAAAATCGCTAATAACTGATAGGCAATGACTGATTTGTGAACGAAAAGCAAGAACCCACACGCCAGACCCCTTCTCACAACTCCATTAAATGCACGATGCGACTGCTGTAAAAGACCGAATAAAGGAATACACAGCAACTCTTTTTCCGAGCAGGAGGGAGATCTGTAAGTCTAGCTCTAGGACGCATCAAAAGGATAGGATAAAAAAAAACAAAAGGAGCAACTTAAGGTGGGAAAAAAAAAAAAAGAAAGAAAGCGACAGCTCATGGATGTGGTCAAAAATTTACAAACGAGATGGTGTCAAAATGTAACACAACGAGTACGGGAGGGGTAAAAGAGAGAAATCAATAATGCATGGTGTTCGCGTTGGCAAAGTGGCCATATTGCTGGCCGAAATATTGGCTTTGCTGATATGTCTGAGGTTGTGGGGTTTGAAGTTGCCCATACCAAGATTGGCGTCGGGGCTCCTCCGGCCGATACGATTGATTAAGGGCATCCCAAGTGTGGCTCGCCGCTGGGATGTTGTAAACACCGTTATGGGCGGCGCCGCTTTGGATTCCATATGAGTTGGTTGGGGGTATCGGATGCTGCTGCCACTGCTGCTGACGCTGGGCGATAGCATGCTGTACCATTTGAGACGACATTCCCTCAATAATGCTCTTCTTCTCACGCTCCCGAGCATCAATGGCACCCACTAGCCCCATCGGGTCAACCGGTTGAGGCTGCTTTTGATTCCCACTGCTAATATTGAAGAACGATGAGCCTGTCATCCGAGCTACATGCTCCTGTTCTCGAGCAGACAGGTGAGATGAGATATCATTATAGTTGATCATGCTATTGGCGCCGCGAGAACGGGGTCTTCCTTGGCTGTCTTTACCAACACTCATTTGAGAATGAGACCGGTTGTGAGCCATCCAATCACCGGATATAGGTCGTGCCGGTGGGTTTATTGGAGTTGCAGAAGAAGTCCGGTGATGTATATGGAGTGGTGGGCTGGGCGCTGCACGTTGCTGCACGAACTGCTCCGGTGTTAGGCCAGGCGTGGTTGGACGCGCAGTGGCCATACCAGGCTGCCACAAGATACTTCGTCGGAACTCATCCTGGCTTGGCGACCGTGAGTGACCACGGTCCATTTGGGAGTATCGCTGTTTTTCGGTGGATTCCGACTCACTCCTCTGGTGACCAAGCTTCTTCAATGTATCGGAAGTAGTCGGACGCCCAGTCGTTGGCATAAGAGTCATAGTTGGACCGAAATCAACAGTGGGGATATCAGGATTCTGTTTTTGCGATGGCTGGTCCGTGGAGTAGCGAGCATCACCAATGACTAGATCCTTCTTGGGCTCTGTTCCAACGGTCTTCATTACACCCATTCTCGGCCGAGATACTGACTTAATAGAACGTTTGCTGTAGATGGATCCACGCGTACTGGCATAGTCTGGTGAAACCGTGGATTCATCATCATAAACGCTTTCGTCCTCTTGATGACGCTCCCTGTCAGGTGAAGGGAAAGATGGTTGGTAAGAGCTGACACGGTTCAGGGCCTCTTCATCAACAGTGTGGCGCAGATCATCAAAACTAGGTTCAACGGGGCTTGATACAGTAGAGTCTTTGTATTGTTGACCAGGAAGTGGCTTTCGTCTGACAGACTTTTTTGTATCAATATGAAGGCTGCTCCCATTTAGCTTCTCCAAGGGAGGACCAAATACGCTTGACCGATGCTCTGGTGTTGGTGGACCCTGTTCATGTGGGCTATTTCTCTTGTCACTTGATTCTGATAACAGGGAAGGGACACTTGGCATCTCAAACCCAGCTTGATGGGAATCGGTAGGAATCGGATCTTGAGGTGTTTGATCGTCGGCCTCTTTGACCCCCTGGCCTTTAAAGGACATGACGCCGAGCAGATTTACCCTTCCTGATGCGGCGGCAAGCTGTGCAAGGGTCGCGTTGGACATCCTATTATTGGCCTTCCTCAGATCTGGCGACGGATGGGGCCGTTCTGAGGGTATTTCCCCTGGTCCATGAGTGAAAGCCGGAGGTTTGGAGACGGGCGAGGGAGGAGAAGGCTCCCGGAAGTGTTCTTGGATAGTCTCAGCTTCGTGTGCATTGGGAGAATCTAAACGTTGTCTCCAGTCACTATCAGAGCTGCTCTGATCATTGAACTCGTTGGTACTAGGACGCTCGTTTCCAGCTTGTAATAAGTCACGTGCCGAAGATGATGAGCTCTCGACTACAGAAGCCTGCGGCTGCTTTCGGATAGCCGAGAGCCCAGCTGTATCTGTAGAACACTGTGCATGGTACATTGGCGAGAAATTCACATCGTCGGACTCCTCCTGCACTATAGCATCAGTGGACTGATTGTAGCTAAGTTCGCTTTCGGGGAATGTCTCGTTTCGGCGAAGTCCAGCGTGCATATTGCTATGGCGGCCTGGGAGGCTCGCTCGGAAACGTGGTTTGCTTGAAATGCTGCTTGTTCTGCTGCCAGCAGCTGCCATACGACGTGCGGTCGCCTCCTTCAGCTGCTTCCTCCATTCTGCCTCACTCCAATTCTGGTTACCCGCAGTCTGCATCAAATTAGCGATGTCTAAGATGTCCAGATAGCCATAACGCCGCTGTTTCGGAAACGCAAACATAATACTCTTAATGTGATTTGTGGCGGCAATGAGACGGGTAGGGCGTCCATAAAGATTGAAAGTGTCGAAAGTGGGCATCAGGAACCGTATCATTGTTTCAAAACCAGACACAGCTGGATGGGACTCTGGCATAACAAAGACAAATCCTTCCGAACTTGACTGCTGCTGAGAATGAATTGTAACATTTCCCTCAATCTTTACCAGGGTAGATTGATCAATCAGCGTTTCGGACTGCGGATATATAGCATAAGCACTATAGGCATCGGTGATTGTCGCAATCGGCTTTGCTTTCTTCGTTTTTCTCGTCTCATAGAACATAATGTTTCCTGTGACCAGTTTAGGAGCCCGGTCGTAGGCGGACTTCTTCTTAAGGGACTTCTGTGCTTTTTGGAATTCTTTCTCATTTGGAGGGTTGACCACAAACCAGCACCTCCTCCAAGGCGTCCCCGCCCCGAACCTCACACGAGCCCAATCCTCATGCTTGAAACGATTGCGTTCGAGAATGGTGCGAATACCATTGAGGCCTTTCCCCTTTCCTGCAATGATTGCACCGGTATATGCCTCGTAGAGTGACGTGTGCTCAAACAATGATAAGCGGATGGCTGAAGTCCATTGTACCAGAGAATGAAAGGAGTTAAAGTGCAGAAGGTATCGATTTTGACCCGCTGAACAGATACTTAGAACATTCTTCACCGTTGGTGTTTCCGAGTTCCGTGTAGGTAGCGTCTCGATCTACAGTGCCGCGCAATTAGTTCAGGTGAAACCCCAACATTTTGCCCTGGGGATATTGCAGACTCACCACTTTGATCGACGCATCCGCTAGGTTGATAAAAGTTGGGGGGCCTTCTTTTTCACCCGCTGCGTCCAGCGCAGCGGCATCCCATAGTGAAAGAGCTGTCCCGATAAGTTGTGCATAGCATTCCACCCACTGTCGATCAGGACAGGGTCGGCCATCTGCGCATTGTTAGTTAGCCGCGGTCTTGACCCACCCAATATCTTCCGAAAACTCACGGTTGTCTAAATCATTCAATTTCAGAAAATAACCTTCATGGTACAGTTTATTCGCATGACTATTGAGGAACGTGAAGATCGGCTGGAGCTCCGGAGGGGTATCATGGGAGATTTCTATGAACGGAGGATCATGTGAGAAGATTGTCGACGCAGGCCGTGATATCCGGCGCTCGTTCGACGATAGCCCTGTGGGTGAAGCATCTTGAGGGGACGGTGTGTCTGTATCTACTCTTGACGGAGGCGTGTTCCCTGCGACTGAAGCTGAGAATGCTCGATGACGTTGTTCAGGACGATCTTTGCGGGACGAGCCACCAAACGCCGATATGAAAGATAGCACTGATAACGCAAGGGGCGTTTAGCCGTCACTGTTCACATCCATGAAAAGGAGGGACGATTCCACTCACCACGGGAGCGACCCATATTGCTGAAAGCTAATATATGAATCGTAGTCAAAGCAGAACGACCACCCGACTTCCAAGTCGTCCCGGCGTCAAGCTTGGCGCACGATAGACAGGTAACGTGGCTGGACGACGAAACTGGCGTCTTTAGATCGAGAGCGAAGGGAAAAGGGAACTAGTATGGAAAAGCAAGGTTGTATGGTGAACCCGGATCTCTCGCACGGGGGATAACGTCCAAATATCAGGGTCCCCCGACACTACTTGCGAGTTAGGTATGGAAGACAGCCTCCATGGGGTTTTCCTTAGAAACTTTTACACGAGCGAATGACGATCAGCCGCAGACAAAGAGCTGGGAATGGCGACGAGTAAGGTATCGGACTGCAAGCGCCTGACTACAGTCACTTGGACACTGGGAATGTCTCAGTTTTCTGTGGCCGGCGGAAGGTAGCGGGTAGAGAGGAAGATATCAACAAGTGGGATAAGAAGAGACGAATGACAAGAATGGATAATAGCGATGTAAGTACGTAAAAGAAAAGACGTGAGCGAGAGACGAGAACGAAAGTAATGAGGGAAGAGAACAACGGACCAGAAAGACAAGAGGAAAGCGAAGGATAGGAATGATGATAGTACCTTTTCTCCTACAAACTGACCCAAACAGCCAAAGAAACGTGGGTCTGGTCTGGAGGTTGAGTGTGTAACACAATTACCATTGGGTCCTGAATTGGAACAGAAAGAACCCTTTGTTTTGTTACCCGGTTTGTTCTTTTTTATTTCAATTCAAGGAGACGGTGAACAGATCATAACTGATTCATGATGTACGTCAATGAGGAGGGAATTCAAGGTAAAATATCGGTTTTTGCGGGATTCAAGGAAATTCTCAAAGAAAAAGAAACATGGAGGCAAGAAAGTGCTTCCTTGTACAATGATGTACCTACATACAATTCATCTGCATGAATGTACGGAGGGCAACTTTCTATTTGCTAATACATGGAATTTACCGTACCGGAGTGGTTCTAGGCTCAGTCCCCGCTAAACATGTGGGATTTTGATTTTATTTTATTTTAATAGATTGGGTAGGCCGAGAGGTAGCGGCTGGCGTCATTGCATGGGTGGCTGTTTTTCAAAAGAAAAAAAATAATAATAATAATAAAAAGAAAAAGAAAAGAAAATTCCAAGATCCGACGGGGGAAAAAATGAGCCCAAAAAAAAAAAAAATCCCATCCCTGCTGCTAGTCTTCCCCGAATGGATCAAACAAGATCGGCGTGGATCAGAGAAGGCTGCATGTTCCACCAATTTCATAGGAGGCTTTTCTGTTTTTTTTCTTTCTTTTTTTGATCTCTTTTTTCAGTTTCAAGTCAGTATCCATGATATAAGGCGGGACATCCAAAAGAAAAAAAGAGAAAAACCAATACTAACAACACATAAACACAAAAATTAATTGATTACTGAGGATCCACGATAACTATCAATACAGATTGGATTTATTAGACCCAATGATATATATACACTTTACCCAGTGTAACTCTGGCTCCCCAATCTCAAACGGTAGGTGTGTCTTAAACAAATTGCCCAACCGCCCCCCGGGTTTTTTCATCGCCATTGACCCGGGCCTATAAAATTCAAATTGAGTACGGAGAATTGCAAAAATCGCTCTTGCAATCCAAATATAGTAACTCAAGACCTGCATGTCTTACAACATGACCACTACTTTGTACCAGTACAGATACGGGCGCCTGTTCCGTTCCTTTTTCCCTTGCCATATCACGCGGTCTCCGCCCTTTTACAGGTGAGGAGGAGAAACAACGTCGACTTGGCTGCCAAGATCTGTTTGGCCACCTAATATCTACTAGTAGTAGTTAGGTAGTAGTAGGATTATCTACTTAGTATTCCCCCTTTCCATTTAGTAAGTCTGTGCATCTAACGAAATAGGATGGAATGAGGTAACCCGGGTGGCCTTTGTATTTTGCTTGTACTCGGTAAAAGGTGTGTATCCAGTTTTCCCAACTGTGAGAATGTATTGGGATTGTCCAAGTGGATAGCAATAGTACCTGTAAAGATGGAACCTCCCGCACTGCCACATCCCTTCTGTGCCACAACATCAGGTGGTTCAGAGGTTACATTCCCACTAAACTAAGATGGCACTATACAGCGCTATTTACATTAAGTATTCCAGAGTAGGCATATTCTTTCTTATTAGAGATGAAAGCTATGCTATCTGACCCCCCCCTTTTGACAGCCTCCTTTTCACCCCCTTTACTCCGTCCTGCAAGTGGCAATTAAATTTCGCTTGCAGAACAGTCAGATGAAGATGTGTGTGGCACAGAAAGGGTCCGTATCTAAATAAGGTACCTGGCTGCATCCACGGATACTATACGGGGTGTCATTCGAAACATTCCCTTACCCCAAGGGCCAATCCCAATACCTATTTTTACTGTACATTATAGTATAAAATTTCATTCAATGACAGGGGCCAGTATAGGGCATTCCGATTGTATCTATCTTCACTGTTGGGTATTATTGTATTATGATATTATTGTATTATTGTATTATCGTAAGAAACTTCTCTTTGGTCAACTGAAGTCGCGGACGGCACGGAGTACAACGTGCTGTCTGGATGGATTCTACGCATTGTGGCAACTTACCACCGCGACATAAAGTATGAGGTCCACCGCCTTGGGAATCTGCTACACCTAAAGCTAAACCTGCGGACCGGCCGGGATGGAATGTCGGCCTTGACGCGCACTCCAGCCAGCGATCGTTGCTCAAAAGGATTGCCTCAATGCAAATATGACCTCAGCAAGTGGAGGAGCTGGAACCCACGACCTTTGGTTGATCGTCCTTTATACTCTCCACGTAACCTTCTAACGTCAATCAGTTTTTTATTTTCGTTTTTTTCCCCCCTCACCTTCTCTACTCCCGTGCTGGTAAGTCAAAAGTCTCGTATCATTGAGCAATGATGAGTGGTATATCTGTTCTGATTGTCTAGTACGGAGTGGGGGCATCCGCCTCTTAGGGTTATAGTAGAAGTACCCCGCCCCAGCCACCAACAAAAGCATACAATAAAATAATAAGAAAGAAAAAGAAAAAAAAATGAATATCGTGCATGGTAGATAAAAACTTTAGGTGAGATATACTTAGTAGTAGTAGATCCATTTTAAGCTACTTACGTTAAACTCAAGCCAATTGGATGTTGCCAGACCCTAACCCATCGACAGTTCATCAATTGCGCAATTGCAATCGTACGGCGTACGGCAGATACGGAATTGCCAAGTAAATTTGCTCAGTTTCAATGACGATCAGATAAGCGAGATATCGCTCCTAGTTGGGAGCTCCACGTTGATGGTACATACTAATATCCAGCCGGGACCCAGAAAAACGTCACGACTTCAAGCGAACCCGTATGCAAAGAAACAGCCCTATGCATTCCCAAGCAAGAGTGGACAACGACCTCACATATCCTGTGGCCCCGGAGATCCACGTGCTTCTGAATGGGGTTGCTGTACAGAGTATGGAGTAGAGATACATGCATGTTACACGCACTTCATTCAGACCCACTTGGGCTGGCTACGCCATATACGGAGTAGAATTCAGGATACAAGACCCAATTCTGATATACTCCTAGGCTGCCCCCGGAACTGTCTTTTGTCTCAGATTTATTACATCGTTTCCCTGGTACTCTTAAGTGTTCCAGATTCATGCCCTCCCCAAGCCTTATAGTGACTACCACTAAACCCACTCTGCAGAGAAATCCGGTGATTGGGATGAAGAGCCAACGTTGTGAGATCATATTTTCCTATCATGGCTTAAATCATCGGATCTCAGTGTTTATGATCTTGGGATCGAACAATTGACCATCAAAAAGAATGATCAAGACTTTAACGATGTTCCTGGGGGTATTTGACGTGACATATAACTTCATACAAAAAAAGCGATCTGGGGTGACCACTATACCTTTACGACAATGTCTATTGTTGATAATTGTATAGTCTAAGGAGCTTCACCTACACCACTATTACGTACTGATGTGGTTACCAGTCTTATAGTTTGTGTGGCGAGGAAATCTAACCAAAACATCAAGCATAATACGCCGCTCGGCCTGCCAACGGCTGCCATCAAATTGTTCGGATCGGATCAGCTTTCAGACCCACCTCGTTTTTCGATGGCAGGTGACGCATCACATCCGGAACATCATCATTGCGGAGAGAGCCTCCATATGGCCGTTCTCCATATGGCATAATTCTTTCTCTACGCCGCTTCAGTTCAAAAGCAGCATTGACAATTAGAAAAGGAATTGAAGGTGGCCGAAGGGGTCTAAATCTCTTATCGATTAGATAGAGAGCCTTGAACCTCGTGTACTATCTCAGTCTCGTTGTGGTTGGAATTATTGTACAAATAGATCATGTTGAGCTTTTGGTCTATCATTGGCCCAGAAATTGTACAGGACTTTCTAAGACAGTATTTCCAACTATGATTACTAAAAAGCTAAGGCCTTGGATAATCTAACCCTGCAAACTGTTTGCTAATTCTACTCAAATAGGAGAGGGGAATTTATTAGCATTGTAGTAGTGAGTAAAAGGCGGTGCTATGCTGGACTAGAAGTGCATGGTATAGGAGATCAACTATAGTACTGACTTGATATTGATGCTTTTGGAAATAAGTATCATGCCTAGACTATATACTACAAGAGAGGAATCGGTACCCTGACAGTGTAAAAGAGTGTTTTAGAAAGCCATAAATGTCAATCTGGTAGTTCGTTTTCCTTGGCTATAGATAGAACAGAATAAAAGCCACTAGAAACATGCCCTTTATTTGGACTTGAATAACTACTATCTGGATTCATAAGCTTACAGCGAGTTTTGTTAAGCCATAAAACATCAGGGTAGTGTGGCTTGTATTAATAGTGATTCCAAGCACTTTAAGTAATATAAAGACTGGTAAAATCTTGGCTGTATAACATCGCAAAGAAGAAGATATAAGCATCAGTATCAATAGAATTGAGGGAAAGTACTAATTACTTCCTTGTCAATACTAGCCACACGTACTCTCGATTCTAACAAAGAGATTATCAGAGAAGATTTTATATCTTGATCATCAATCACCATCCAAAATATATGCGCTATCTTGTTGCCTGTATGACCCAATTAATGGAAGAAACCTATCAGTGACTTGTCATTGTGAGAGTATTGTAGTGAGGGCATAATCCTATTCAGATTATGTTACTGCCTTATCCTAAAATCTAACCCTCGAGTGCATTCACTGGATTTTTCTCATTCACTTCATAGACTCCTCACTCTCTCTGCCATGTTAACTTTCGTTTATTTCCCCATTTATCTATCAATCTATTCTTCACCTCCATATACAATTATGCAGAAAAGGCACATCTGGAGATTTTGGTATTAACATTACCCAAGAATCCTCACAATAACCTAAATTCACTGTCGGAGTGATCCCTGAAAACTCTTGTCTAACTCTTCTAAATGGTAATCTGTATTTACCAGTCCCTTGTGCTCTCCTGATCTTTGGTTTGCTTCTATTAAAGCATAGCAGAATGCGACCTTGAGATCTGAACCCAATATTCCATCAAACATTTTATCGGAGACGCAATATGGAGCTGTTCAAGCCTTGCCCTACGGGCCCTTCAGAGCATTCTGAAGAGAATGACTCTGCCCCAGCGGTTGATATCCCTTTGAGTGCCTATAATGGCTACAGACTGTTGGATGAGAAAGGGAAAGCGATCAATGAGACCGAAAAGAAAAGAACGGAAGAATTGATGCAGCACTTTACCAAAGGTTTCGATCCCGGTTCCTTTCCCAGAGAGGTCATGGACGGGCTTCCCTTGTTGCCCGACAACCTTTTCCCCGGATCGTATGCCCACTTGTTAATTGTTCTACTCGAGAGCTATGATAAGATGCAGGGAATCCAGGCAAATCTGGAGAGTTGGCTTCGTGAGCGTTACAAGCGCTGGGCAATCACTCATCCTGATAATACCAGTATCACCGATGAGACATTCTTCGGTGCTGAATTCGAGATGCTGAGAAAACTATTTGCACCTTTGCGTGGAGAGGATTCCACGCGTGTCTATTGGATGAACTCCAGATACCCTCACCATGTCAAGGTATGCCAGCAACTTGAGGCATCCGTGAAAGTCATCGAGGAATTCAAGCAAGACATTCTCCGAGAGATCAAATCGAGAGACGAACGCAGTGAGTTGATTGCCTCCCTGCAAACTTGGAACATCATGCTGATACCCTGCTTAGAAACCATCTACAATCCTCTTCCTGTATCCCAGGCACGAGCAGTCATGATGAGCATGAGAGACATTCGACTCCGCGCATGCAGAGCGTCTCTGAGCTGGGACGGTTTTTCAGACTCCGATATCGAGCTTACCGCGTTTCACCAGTACTACAAAAACCATTTAGCAAAATCAAACCCAGCAAAAGCGCGCGCATCTGGCTGGTTGCCGCCACCATTCCCGAAGACCCCTCGCGCCTCTGCCGAAGAAGTGGAACCGGGCGATTTGGCCCATTGGCCATCTGAGGGTTCCGACAATATATCTCTGAACCTGATGCTCAGAATGGCGCTGTGGCTGAGCGTGGCAAGAGGTTTGGCCGCTGTACATCTCTTCTGCGATATCGCCAGACACTTCACCATCCATAAGCCTTCCGCGAGGGCCAATGACAATTACATTTCTTACCTGCAGCACCTGACTCAGATCAGGATCTCAGTAGATGGGGTTCGATCACGTCGCTCTACACCTTTCCCCTACCGTGATGAGACCTTGTCGCGGTACAACCCGGACTACTTCGATGATGTGTGGCGATCTGACCAAAACCTGACAGCAGACCTTGTCGGAAACGTGTCCTTCTACAAAGGGGCTGATGAGAAACTCAAGCTCTTAGTAGCCCAGTCTCCTCGCCGTTCGTTTCGCAAAGAGATGCGAACTCTCGAGCAGACAATTGCGATCCAGGGAAGTTTGGCTGGCACTTCGTCTCCAACACGTGTTTGCCCAAGGCAGGTACCTAGGAGTGAGTTGGTAAATTATTTTTTGTGGTAAGCTCCCCTCAGATCAGAATGGTCTAACTGACATCCATTTCTCCTAACTAGCAGTCCAGGATTAAGGCACTTGAGTCAACACACCCTCCGGCCACGTACCCTAACCCGAGCAATAAAACGAAGCACTTTGGCAGATGATGCCCATGAACGCCATGTTTTCAAATATGCTACGGCAATGCACAGCAAGCAGCGGTTCAGAGAGATATTGAATTTCACATATTTATCATGACTAAATCGAGATCCTGCCAACTCAGAAACAAACTACATATAAAAAAAGTATTATTCTAAAAAAAAAGAGAAAAAATGGAAGAAGAAAAGGGAGTTTGGAAAATATCCAGTCACTGGAGCTAGGCATTGCATTCTTGAAGTACAAATACAAACACAAATCGTGGCTTACAGATGATGGTTAGTTTGTTCAGAGCTGTTTACGGCTATTTTCCTTTTCTTGCCCCTTCTCTCTACAGCATCTTCTTCAGTTCTCTTCAGAAATTCTCCCCTCCAGCTCTCTCCTCCCTCTCCTTTCTAGTTTCGACGTTGGTCACACGTTTTTCTTAGCAGCCGGAAACAGGACTTCCCTATTCTCATTGTTAGGAGAGGGCAGATCTTGTTTCATACAAAAACGAAAAAAGAAGGAAAGAACAGCTACGGCCATTTACTGTACCACATTCCAGGCAACTAGCAGAGGAAAGAGGAACAAAAAGGAAAGAAAGAACCTCACTAGTCTAGATCAATCTATCGTGTTCCTTTCACTTTCATTTTCATTTTCCTGGGGTTTCATGAACATATATTAGCGGTACCAACTCACTAGGATTCAACTTCACAAACATGGTTGGAGTTTCATGGACCTGAGGGAGGTTATTACTATATTTGCATTGGAAGGTACGGCGAAGGTAGGTTCTTTCAGTTTGTGCATACCAAGTAATTCTACAGCACGATATCTCCTGGATGTTCCTGCTCACTTGAAACTTGGCTGCTGAGAACTGATGCTTTGTATCTACAGGTTAGGCAGGATATGAAAAGGTGAAGAGTGCTATGGATTTTTTTCTCTATGATCGAGATTCATTGTATTAGGATTGTGCTTTGAGGGATAGAGTGGCATATACTTTCATTAGCTGAACTAGTCTGTGAGGTACTTTTGTGGTATCGTATGCGCAAAGAAATAAAAGGGAGTACCATGAAACATCAAGGAAAGACAGAAGACATTATCATGAGCGATGTATTGCCAATCAAAACCGAAATTATTGTAGGAAATCTCTATGCGTCCATCATGTTATACGCTAGTAAAGGGTCAATCATCGCCATATCGTCAGCATTTGATGTTCTCGAATCCACATCTTGCATCATAAAGTTGGAGTCGAATTCAAGGTTATCAGGGAAGTCTGATGGATTCATGTTGCCGATGGTATTGCCACCATTTGCACCCAGGTCTGCGCTTGCACCTGAGGCTTCCCCTAGTATGTACGGTTCGTAAGAAGGGTCGTCGTTGTCAAACTCGAGGCCGTAGATTCCAAGCATGTCAGCGGTAAGAGGTTCTGGGTCTTCAGCCAACAATGCCCGCTGCATGAACATGTCGCGGATTTCATCCTCTGTGCAGCTGTGTTTGCTACCCGTATGCACCCAAAGATCATAGTTGCGATGAAAACGGTGTGCACAGGTGTCAAAGAAACATGGAATATGGCGGCCTGTTTCCTCTGCGTAGCCCTCGCCTGTCAGAGCGGCAAGCGCTGATATACCAGAAGGTCTACTTTGAGCGTTCTGTTGTCCTTTACCCAAACCAAGACGTTGTCGTCGTTCAGCTTTGGCATTCAGGCAACCAAGATGTGCGGTGCGAATATGTTCTTCGAGAGCGAGTTTGCTTCCGTATCGTTTTCCACATCCATCGCCATTCCATCCCGCCACCTTTTTGGAGCTCGAGAGATCTGTACCACCACAGACGAATCGTTTCTCGCCTTGATGGACAGTCCGGATATGGACCGTCAGGTTCCCTTTTTTTGTGAAGCTTCGATCGCACCCGGGGACTACACATGGGAATACTTTCCGTTCCTCGAGACTCACATCGCCGTGGGCGACTTCAAGATGCCGACGCAGCTCACGGGCTGTCGAACATGTGATCGAGCAGCTAGGGCATTGCGGGGGATGGGCGGTTCGAATGTGAGCTTGAAGAAGAGCATAGGTGGGGAAAATTACTGCAGATATGCCGGCCAAAGCATTGTCTGAGGTCGAGTCGGTTATTTCCATATGCTGCGAGCATTCCGTGCAGCTGAACCGCTTCTCGGTGTGAACTCTACTCTCATGTGCTCGCAGGTGACCAGCTGTGTCAAAAGCCATAGAGCATTTCTGACCGGTACTTAGGTCAATATGCGGGCATTGGAATGGTTTTTGCTTCAAGTGAACCGTCGTTATATGCTTCTGGAGGGTCGAATGCTTTCGGAAGGTTTCACCGCAAGGCGGATATTCCGCACAGCGGTACTTTTCTTTTCCATCATGGGCAGCCAAATGGCGGCGAAGACGTGACCCAGTTACGAAGCTCTTCCCACACCCCGGCCGGTCACATACATAATCTCGGATTCCAGTGTGAGCACTCTTGATATGGTGGTTTAGATGCGAAGCTCGCAAAAAGGTCTTATCGCAGTTATCGTGTGTACAGTTGAACAACCTTTCATTATTATGTGAGCGAATATGCTCCTGGAGGCGAGCTGGGCGATTGAAGGCCTTTGTACATCCGTCGAAAGGGCAGCGATGAGTTTTCAGCTCGGAAGGGTACCTGGCTGAGATTGTTGAGATGGGAGTAGCCGGGGTCTCATGAAGGCTGTTGCTATCTATACTTTCTTCATCTGACGATACATAGTCAAGATCGGAATGGCATTCCTCATAAATCGGATCTATATACATTGAATGATGCTTAGCTTTTCTCCAATGATTCTGAAGGCCGGAAGGGAGCTTCCCTACCGGTATCATCTAGCGTCGTCTGCTTGAGGATCTTCTTGGGCGTATCAAAGCCTTCCGAGGCTTTTCTTTTTTGACCCATGGCTTAGGAGCACCAGGATTACTGCCCCCCAAGCTATGATTTCATTTAGAGCAACAATTCAAATCAAAGAGCGATAGTTAAGAGCAATGATAAATTTTATTTATGGTCGCTTATCGTTAAATTTTGCCGGAAAATGTTGTTAAAGCGGTGAGGTTTACCTCCCAAAAGGGGCTAGTCTTCAAGGAACTTTTTCCGCCGCCTTCTAGAGTCGCGATATCGAATTCTTCACTCGGAAGCTCCGTCGCAATATCAATCGCTTCACCCCAGATCGCCCGGGACTCCGTGTTGGCTTTTCATTCGCTTGTGTGGCACTTGTTCTCCAGTTGCCCCCCGCGCCTTTGCTTTTAAACAGGCACAATGTCTGACTACGGTGACCACGGTGACGAGGACAAGTAAGAAGCCATTTCTCCACAGCAACCTACAGCTAGCGTAAAGAGAAGAGGATGCGCCAAACATGATCTCTTTTCCGAAGGCTGTATCAATAGAAGCTTTTCTGGTTTAACACTTTTTTTCTAGTTATGACTTCGACGGCGGTCAGGACTACGATGACAATGAGCCCGAAGACTTCTTGAACCCCGAGGACATTGAGGGTGTGGAAGGCGCAGAGGCATATGGAGAGGATCACTACACTCCCGCAGTTAATGGAGATCGCGTTATCGTTTCGGGCGATCCCAGCGCCGGATACTCGGGGAAAGTGATGGAGCAAGTGCGGGAAAGGAAGGTGCCGAACGACCAGCGCACGACAACCCCCTACATGACCAAGTATGAGCGGGCGCGTGTTTTGGGCACCAGGGCCTTGCAAATCAGGTGGGCTATAGATCACTATTCCCTGAACTTGGGAGATTGTTGTTCTGACATATCACTAGTATGAACGCTCCTGTGCTTGTAGATCTTGAGGGAGAGACAGATCCCCTGCAGATCGCCATCAAGGAACTGAACCAGAAGAAGATCCCTTTGATTGTGAGAAGATATCTGCCTGATGGATGGTAAGCGGCATCTTGACCCCCCCCCCTAGCCTTTCAGAATCCAGTCTGACAGTTGTTCGTCTCATTTAGGTACGAGGACTGGACATGCGAAGAGTTACTCTAGATGAAAATATGGAATGGGTGGCTGTGTATTGGAAATTGGGCTCTTTCTATTATCATGTACGTTATTTCTTTCATTCCTTGTGTGCAGCATAGCGTTTGGAGTTTTGGATTAGGGAAGCGGACCATAATGGCTAGCCAGCCTAGGTCAACGGGAAGGGAAAAAAACAAGAAAACCCTCAAAACGATTACGCAGTACAGTCTATTGCAATATAGGAAAACAAAAATAGTCTTGATGTTGACACTATTGCTTTCCATAGGATCCTGCTATGCTACTATAAAGTAATTTAGACGCGCGTTTACACCTATCGTCCAGATCAATGGTGACCGGTTTGCTACATTCACGAAAATACCACAAACTATTTCTACACACTATCTGTGTATCCCCCCGGTGATGGGCACTGCAAGACGAGATATTACTGTCTGTACAGTACTCGTTGTATGCGATTACCGGGATCAGACCCTCAGGATCACTGCAAGCCCTTTCCGTGTTCATTCCGATGGATCAATGGGCTTCTCAATTCCACGTGTTTTGATATAATTATAGGTGATCCCACCCCGAATGGTTGAAGGTTTCTGAAGGACATATCAGTGTCCAATTCCGGAAAATATCATACATTTCTATTCTTGACAGCTCATACCAACTAAACTCCATTGGTGACGGGCCTGACGGTCCGTAATGTATTGGCTACTAGACAGCCCAAATTGTCTCTTTATCTAGCCTACTTTACCTTAGGGCTTCGGTTGTTTCGGCCATACACCGCAGCTTGGCTTCGAAACCGTCACAAAGCCAAGCTCAATAAAGCTACCTTAAAGTAAAATGTAGTGGAGACGTTGAATCCGATACAGAGAACGGAAGGGCTTACTGATTGAAGCCGTCTTTTTTAGGGTCTGCGCCGGGAGGAAGGTTTTCCGGGGCCGGATCTTGATCCGGCTAAACGATGCAAGAAAATCAACGGGCGATCAATCACGAGGATTTTAAAGTTCCCCCCACATTCTTATAGACCTCATGACATCGAGGCTTCTTGTACGGAGGTCTCTGGTTTAGAAAGGACCGGACGGACAATTATGGTCTCCATGCAGATATCAACCATGAGCCCCCACGTGGAGATTTATGTAGGGTTTCTCCGTATCAAATTGTTCGGAGTCGGAATGGGAACTCCGCCGACTCCACTGGGCCGTGAGTCATGGAAAACGACCTTAATCTCATCTCCCTCCCTTTTTGGGGTCGACAGACGGTTCGATGGGCTGAGCCAATTGATACTAAGACAGCCAAGATCTATGGAAGATCACCGCTCTGCGGAATCAAATGCGACATGGATTAATAATATGGTCACCTTCCCCGCTGGATAATCGGCACGTCGTATCACTAGTAAAACTCGGCTAAACGTTTGATATGGTGACTGCCGACGACTCTTCCTCGAGCCAATGATGAGACCTCAGAGAATTACCGGCTCCAATCACCATTGATACGAAACCTGGTTGTTGGGTATTCTGACTCCTTGGGGTAGCTGTGCAGTCGATACATCAAGAATTCATCAGAGGATATGGATATGGCAGTTACTGTCGGTACTGCGCCGTGAAGTGGTCGACGCCCTGTGTAGCCGATTCTGTCACTAGCCAGTAGGGTGCATTCCACCGATGGGTCGTTCACAAATTTCTCTGTTCTAGGCTACTTCTTTTCGAGTTTTTCAGTGTTTCTTAAAGGATGGGGCCCGTGATAGTGGACCGTCTCCCCGAGAGTCTCCACCGGTCCAAGGTTTTAACCTGCTGCGCGAGCTTAGCTGGTATCGGCCCGCTGAGACAAAAAGGCGCTTAGAAATTGTAATGCCAATCTATAAATCTCCGCTTTTCCGTTCTCAGGCCACCGGAGTTTCCTCTTCGCTTATCCTTTGGGAATACCGTTTCTACTAGTCTGTCAGACTTTGTTGGAAAAAAAAATTGCCTTCCCCAACTGGACCACAGCCTCGTTGTGCGTGTCTATCTCACCCCTGTCCTTGTTATACTTGTGCTGTGTATGTGTTTCTGCATTCGCAGAAGGACTATATCTAACCGCAAGTGAGCCGCTGTCAAAATGGGTACGGATGCTGATATCGAAGAGAAGATTGTCGCATATCCCGGGGCAGGGAACAATCTTCACAATGGCAGCGAGCAGACGTCCAATTCATCGGACGCTTCTTCAGGAGAGAAACCCGAAGAACAAACCTTTGACACGGGGTTGAATACCTGGTTGCAAGTCCTTGGATCGTTCTTCCTGTTCTTCAATTCTTGGTATGTGGCATGCATATATTGTGTGATTCACTTGGACACATCTTCCTTACTTGAGATGCAACTCCGCTAACTCCGTCATGCTTTAGGGGTGTCATCAATACCTGGGGTGCATTCCAAACATATTACGAGCAGACTATCTTGTCTGACATGTCCTCAGACTCTATTGCCTGGATTGGATCCTTGCAGTCGTTCCTTCTCATGTTGTTTGGAGTCGTGACGGGCCCTCTATTCGATGCAGGTTATTTCCGTGGTCTTATCACTTTTGGGACCGTTGGGCTGCCATTCGGCCTGATGATGACTAGTCTATCCTCCAAGTTCTGGCACCTAATCCTCGCACAGGGGGTCGTTATCGGATTGTCCGCCGGTTGTCTGTTCGTTCCCTCTGTCGCCATCCTACCACAGTACTTCCAAAAGAAGAGAGGGTTGGCTAATGGACTGGCTGCATCGGGAAGCAGTATTGGTGGCGTGATCTACCCAATAATGTTCAATCAACTACAAGAGAAGGTTGGGTTCGAGTGGGCTACGCGTGCAGTTGGGTTCCTTTGTTTCGGAACCTGCTGTTTCTCCTGCTGCCTGATGCGAATGCGCTTTCAGCCTAAGGAGAAACGTAAACTGATTCAGCTTTCAGCGTATAAGGACCCACAATTTGTCATGTTTTCCATCGCTATGTTTATGGGTTTCTTGGGGTTCTACAACTTCTTGTTCTACGTCCAGTCCTACGCCATCCAGACGGGGATTGTCGATTCCAACCTGGGCTTCTATCTTCTTGCGATGCTGAACGCCGGGTCCACCTTTGGACGAGTCTTGCCTAACTTCGTTGCCGACCATATTGGCCCTCTGAACGTGCTCACCCCTGCCGCTACCGCTACCGCTATTCTTGCCTTTGCCTGGATTGGCGTGCACAACGTCCCTGGTATCATTGTTCTGGCTATTCTATATGGTCTCACTTCCGGTGGTTTCGTTTCGTTACCCCCAGTGGTCATGGCGAGCATGACCAAGGACATCCGCACTTTGGGAACGCGCTTGGGTATGGTCTTCTCAACCACCTCCTTCGGCCTGCTAATCGGGACACCGATCGGTGGTGCCATTCTGGACAGCACCCATAAGTATCTTGGCGTCCAACTCTTCACTGCCTGCTGTCTCATCACGGCTTCTGCAATTTTTGCTGCACTGAGATTGTCGCGCAGTGGCCTCCACCTGGCTGCTAAAGCCTAAGTGCAGGTATCATATCTATCCCTACTAGGCCTACAACCAAATGAAGGAAACACTGTTCTTGAACCCCTTAGGGAAAGCCCCAACATGAAAAACAAAGTCGCTCCAAATCACTGAGCAGAGTCATCAGTGTTCTTTTTTTCAGGATTTCTGCGTCTCTGCATGATGTCAGACCAGACCAGAAAAAAAAGGGGAGAGAGGGGGGGGGCTATGACTTCCCTGGGGCTCACTTGTTAATGCGCATTCATCGAGAACGCCAGTCGCATAGTCAGTTCCCCCCCCCGCGATACACCCCCAAAGTTGAACGGATCGAAACGATCGAATGATGTCTCATAATACAAAGTCATTGCATTATGCCAGGAGGCTGGAGTTTTGGACCCTACAAAAGTTGCATGTTTTTTTTATGGACGCTTGCTTTTAGAATTTGCACGTCTGTACATAATTTAATGTTAAATAGATAGATTAGAGCTTCAGCACATTTCACGCTACTATATTATAAGCACCAGAAACATTCTTCGAGTATATATTCCGTTGGTTGTGACAGTCTTCTTCATTCCGTTCACATTTAAGTATGTCGATCATTATCGAAAAGCACGCGAAGCACTGGGGCGAACGAATTATGAATGCAAGAGCAACACGACAGATAAAGAAGATCAAAGAAGAACACCGAAACACCTGGATGCAAATGATATACCGAGCTTTTTTTTCTAAGATGCGCACATTCAAATCAAAACATCGCAATAGACCAGGCCGTCTATGAAACATCTTCCGGACTAACCAGGAAATCCTCCCCATTTTCCCGTACATGTTGTAAATTCTTATCTCGAGAGCATGGCTTCCGCATATCGAATGCGTCTTCACCGGAATCTGACATCCCTGTTGGATCATCGCTATAGTAATTGACCACCCGCCGGAATACAGAGTATCTGTTTGTAGTAGGCGCGCCCTCGTTAGCCTTGCAATTTGCGACAATGGCGCGCATTGAAGGGGCGGGGATGGGATACTCACCCCATTCCCTTATACATATCCACTGCTATCTTATTCCCAGCTCGAACGTACAGGTCGACAAACCAAGCGTCGTTGATGTCGGACCCACGCTCGAGTCGCTCCGTGAGACGGCGAGCGTGGCCAAGTCGACGCCATGCGGGCGCCACTGTCAAGACGGTGATGTGGCCGTGCCAGGGGGTATAGTGTTCGGAGTGACGCATGGATGGGTGTTGTTCTTCGGTCTTTCCCATGACTGTTATGTGAATGGCGCCACGTTAGCGACATGCATACATATGCGATACGTAGTGGGGCACAGATTCTAAATCTAGGTGCCATGGAACAAGTATTATGGCTATTCCTTCCACATACTATAGCCGACAATGCCTTCCCGGCGGTCTTGGACGCTGCTGAAGAGGGAAGGCCACCGCATGAGGTAATTGAGGTAGAAGCCCAGGTCATAGTTCTCTGTTAACGGGTCGAGATTGGTCAGGTTGAGGGAGAGCAAGTCCGTCGGGGACATGCGCCGGATGGAACTCATTGTGATGCGGTCCGTATGGAATGAAAGTGAATATAGATAAATGGATAAGAATAGGCGAATTAGTGATAGATTATCGAAATCGAGGAATAAGGTGGGAAGGTATCGCCGTGAAGGTAATTGAAGTGAATTGAAGCTTCGCCGTGGGGAAAGAAACCAATTGGGGCTTCGGCGGTCACGGGAAAAATGCCGCTGTGACTGATGATTTGGGCGGACGCAACGTTCCTTTCCTTTGCTTCACGCTGCCTTCCCATTCTTTCCTTCCCTCACATCGTTGTCATTGGTAAATATTCTGATTTGCTTTGATGTACAGAGTTTGAATCCTGTCTCTCCTTCGTTACTGTATTTCCTTAAGCGTCCTGGTGATGCGGTTGACTGAGTGTTGTTGACATCCTTTCTACTTTACTTTCCCCCCTCCGCGCTGCCCCCCTGGTCACGTTCCGAGACCACTATCGGTGGGACCCTTGCAGCTGCAATTTCCAACGGCTCGTTCGGTCCGCTATATTAAGACGTTGGCCGAGTGACATTTATATCCGTTCTTTTCCTGCTTCCCCTTTTTTTTTTTTTGCGATTTATCTCTTCACCTGGCTGGGGTTGAATCATGCCGTCCATCCCACCATCTCCCCTGAGGCTGTCTCACCGCCATAATCAGAGTCAATCCAGCATCGACTTTGACCCGATTTCCCCAGGCACCTATGCTCCGAACGGCTTCTCTCACAGTCCTCCAAGGTCGCCTATGTCTCCTCGCTTTTCAACCCCGTCATCTCCGGCCCGCGGACACCATGCGCAAAGCATAAACGGATCTCACTATAGAATGTCGGGGGACTTTGGGAGTGCTGCGGATATGGGTGGGGGTGGCTTGGGAAATCTTGCAGACGAACTGGCTGATGCCTGGGAGCAGGAGGAGGGTGGCTATGGGTATGCGTCAGGACAGGAGGTCGAACATATCCCTACGGATACGCAACATATGGATCACAGCGAGTCAGAGGATGGTTATCATCTGGAAACCAAGACCCCCTCATCGGGCTATTCGTCCGAGCGTGCTTCTCTACAGCCTCCAAAACCCAAGACTCGGAATGGTGGTCATCGACATCGCCGAGCTGAATCGCAATATGACGGTTCAGACTACGGCCCTGACTCGGACCTCGAGGAAGCGGCGGACATCTCGCCAAGTCTGGAGATGCAGATGGCGGAGGTTGAGAGCTTGGCTCGGCGGGGACTGGAGAACAATGGAAGTGAGAGTGATCATGCCATTGCTCGCGTTGTTGAGGCACTTCAGGATCTTGGTGGACAGAGTGGAATCGAAAATAATGCTATGAGGTATGATCCGTGTTCCAGTCGTCCAGACTGATTTGCTCTTGCGAAGTAACTATACTGATCCAGGCCTCTCCGCATAGACTTATCACAGCACACTCTTCCATTACTTCACATCTCACCCACCAAACTCGGACTCTCCAAACGCTCATTCACCCTCTCCTTTTCTCTCCTTTCCCTCTTCTCTCCGAAGATGCCATAGATTCCCTGATCCCTCTGATTGACGACGAACTCCTACCCAACCTCCCTTACCCTTTCCCGGTCCAATCCCATCACTCATCAAGACCCGCAACACCCTCTCACTCGCCCGCCCTTAACCCACTCTATTCCCTGCAATCGCTTGTCTCGCAAACATCCGAAATCACACTCTCGTTACAAAGCCTGAGCGATACGCTTTACGAGTCGCGTCAGCTAACAGCTACGGCCTCCCGAAGGCTCCGATCCGCACGCGAACTAGTCTCTGAACTCCGCCGTGAAGAAGAAGGCCGTGAAGAGGGCACCCGGTGGATTGAGAGAGGCGATTGGGATCGCCGTCTCCGAAACCGGGAAGCCGGGCGTGAGTGCGGAGACGTCGTTAGTGGCTTCGAAGCCGTGTGCGGAGAATGGAGGGAAAGACTATTCGGAGCTGCCGGTGCAGAAGCCGCCGCCGCCGCCGCCGCCGCTTAAACCCCAATTCACGACTTTTTGTTGTTCTTCGTTCTTTCTCATCTGCGACTCTCAGTATCGCTTCCAGATGGAAATTCTCACGATAACATCGCCTCAATATGAATGATCTGCGAAACATTAGAGGCTGCGACATACCCCCTTTTCCTTTGACTTTGACTATTCCTTTTCTCAGTATATAGATCTTCATTGACGTCGTGCACTTATTTCTTTGTTCAGATCTTACTCTCAACATAAACTCCGCATGAGACAACCAGACAAACATACATCCATCCTATCTATCTCTTTCATTCAAAGTACTTATTTACCTTACCACCCGCAGCTCATCAGATCCGACGTCTTAGCTTATTCAATCTTTGTTGTTCCTGTTTCTCTTCGCAGGTCGAGATAAATCCTTTTACCTGTTACACCGGTCTGTTTCCTACCCGTTAATTTCTGCTTTGTACAGTAAGGCGTTTAAAAAGGATATATCAGATAAACAAAGAATGCCACGAGTAACCTACCAATAAATTGCCCGCCCCGAGAACATTACCAGCCTACGTACCTAAATTAGTCTACTCAATTGCTGGAAGTGGCATAGCCGTAACAATTTCCCCGTGAGTCTGCCAAATGTATATATACGAGGTAGGTAAGAGTGTCAAGTCATATCAACCTGAATTAGACCTCATACGCCACCAGTTAACTACCCATTGGAAAAAGAATTTCAACAAAAGCGGAAAGGTGAAATCATATACGATGAAAGAAAGATACTCATAGCTTCGACATCATCCATCCATGTAGCTGTCAGACATGACAGAAAAGAAGGGTGGGGGAAGACTTCGTTTAACGGAACATAAATGCATTTGGTGAACATAAGAGACTATCTAGGGACCAAATTAAAAAGATGTCCCTGGAGTCTCAGCGATCATCATAGAAACAAGGTAAGAAGTGATACCGTGGAGGAGGACAATGCGAACATGAGGGTAGGAGAATAAAAAGGGAGAAATTGTAAAAGCAACACATCCTTTCAACATTCCAAGAAACTTTTCGAACGACGTGAATTATTTACTGGCCTTGTTGCTGCTTCCACCGAGGCACCCACTTTCCAGCGCTCTTAGGCTCCTCAGAGGTAGTAGCGGGGGTTTGCGTACGGGAGGGGGGAGTGGAGGAACCGGAGTCGCGAGCAGTAGGAGGCACGTAGCGGCTAGGGGCAGCACCGTTAGAAGCGGGAGTAGCACCAGAGCGGAGGTGAGGAGGCACGTAGCCACCAGTCTTGCGGGAAGGCTGAGCTGCAGCAGGCTCTTCCTTGGCAGGTTCAGGAGCAGCACCGCCGGGAGCCTCCTTGACCGCCTGGCGGTCTCTCCAGCTGGGTCCGCCACCTGTGCGAGGAGCCAAGTTGAGACGAGGAGCAGTACGTCCAGGCTCTGCACGAGAGACAGGCTCTGGGGCACCGGTTTTCCGGGAAGCAAGACGGGCTTCGGCCTCTTCTTCGCGCTGCTTCTGTCTAAGGGCAAGCTCATCAAGTTTCCTGTGAGTGGGGTTAGCATCATTTCCTCGACATTGGCCAATAGACCACAAGGAGTCAAAACTGGGAACTCACTTTCTCTCCTCTTCGCGCTTAGCCTTCTCCTCAGCCAGAACACGTCTGCGCTCTTCCTCCTTGGCAACACGCTCTTCTTCCTCACGTTGGAGACGCTCCTCTTCCTCCTTCTGGCGGCGCTCAGCTTCCTCACGCTCGGCCCTCTCACGGCGCCTACGATCCTGCACTTCCTTAATACGCTGCTTCTTCTTGGCCTCGAAGTCTCTCTCAGCAGCCTTGCGGCGTCTCTCGAACTCCTCGTGACGCTTCTCAGAGACCTCCTTGCGGAAGCTGTTGAACTGAGGCACCAGACGGCTGAGACGATGCTTAAGAGCAACAGCCTCCGTATGCTTGTCCTCAGCCTCCTTCAAGGTCTCAGCCTTCATGGCCTCGTAGAGCTCCATGTCATGCTTCTTCTGAGCTTCATAGTCAGCAGGAATGTGCTTCAACTCCTCGCGACGGAAAGCACGCTCCAGATGGTCAATGCGCTTTCCGGTGGTGCGAATACGATCATTAAGTTCGTTCTTCTCCTTTTCGAGCTGGGCGAGCTTCATGGCGCGGAGGCGGTTAGCATCCAGGTCCTTAAGATCAACCTCGCTAAGATCAATGCCCTTCACTCCGCTCTTCAGCTCCTCGATCTGCTTTTTGAGTTCCTGCTCGCGGATACGATCCTGCTCATCCTTAATACGCTTCTTCTCGCGCTCGCGCTGCTCGTCAAGCAGACGCTGCTTCTCAGCCTCCTGGAGCTGCTGGGTACGGATCCGCTTGCGGGTCTCCTCCTCTCTCTGCTTACGCTGCAGAGCATCGGTGGCAGCCTCCTTCTTCTTGTCGATAAGGACACGGCGAGCCAAGGTCTCCTCGTGCTCCTTGGCAGCACCGGCAGCAGCGCGGGCATGGGCGGCCTGCTTGGCTTGCAGACGAGCCTCGTTGTACGAGGGGTCGACATACATGCACGAAACATGGAGGGTCTTGGCGAGGCGAGTGAGCTGCAGGCGAGCGATTTCAGCAGGGGTGTTCTGCATGCGCTGCACCGAGCCCACCTCGCTTTCAGCCGATCCAGCCGCACTGCCAGAGTGCAGGGCCTTGGCAGACGAGAACACGTCGGTGTCGAAAGTAAGGACGCCCGAGATGTGGTCCACCCGAATGGCCAGGTCACCCTTCTTGCAGCCGTTCATGATGAACTTCTCAATCATGGCGGGGGTGACCTGGAAGGGGTCGGGGAACTGGGCCAGTTCGTACACGAACTTCAGCGACACCGACTCATAAACCTGAGACAGCTGCTGGAAGAGACGGGTGAGGATGACCTGCTGCAGAGGCACAACGTACTTCTCCATCTCGGGATCGGCGCCAATCTGCTTGAGGATAGGGGTAATCTTCTTGCAGATCGACAGAGGGTGGAAATCAACCTCGAGGATGTTGTAGAGGTCACGGATTTCAGGGCGAACGCGGTTCAGCAGGCCCTTGTTGAGAGCATCCTTGAAGAGAACCGCACGGGTGGGAGACTGGGCCATACCCAGAAGGTTGGTGAGGCGAGTGTTCTTGTTCTTGCGGACCTCATCCACATCGACCAAGGCGCCACGAGAGCGAGAGGTGCTGATCACGGGGATGGCAAGAGCGGACAGCAGGACGAAGGAGGCGGCCTTGGTCATGTCGGCTTCGGTAACGGAGGGGTTCTCCTTCTTGGTGCCCTGACCGGTAGCAAGAGCGGCAGCGGACTGGCGGAGGAGGTTGTAGTAGCGGCTCCAGGCAGCGGCGTGGAAAAGGTAGTTCTCGCTAACCAGGAAGATGCGAGCCAGCTTCTCGTAGTAGTTGGCCATCATGACGTTCTTGGCCGGGCGCTTGCTGAGGCTCAAAAGGGTGTGGATATCCTCAATGCTGCGGAAAGCCTCCTGCCAGAGTTCCAGCTCCACGGCCACATTCAGTTGCTGGAAACGGGTATCCAGATGGCGCTGAAGAGTATCGGGATCGCTCAGGTTGATAGCGTGCATCTGAGCAGAATACTTGGCAGCGTTCTGCACATGGTTCCGGAGGAGCTCACAGAGTCTGCGGAATTCCGTCTTGCGGGTGTACTTCAAGCAGAACTGGAAGGCCTGGAGGGCGGTAGTCTGGTACATCACCTCAAGACGAGCATTGTTCTTCAAGATTTCCAGAACGGTCCGGTAGGTCTCCCAGAGGAACTTAAGCCATGGGGTCACGACAGCGCGGTCGGTACGATCACGGGACTGCTCACCGGAAACAGTGGCAAGAAGGATGGTCTCGGGGGTCTCGATGGCTTCCAAATCGTCCACATTTGTCGAGGGGGCGGCGGACTCCAACGAAGACTGGATCTCATCGGCCTTGGCTTGGGCTTCGGTCACCTTCTTCTCGGCGAGTTCGATGAACTTCTTCAGGACGACCTGCAAATATACAACAACCGGTAAGCTTCTACACTCTGCGGACAACCGTTTCTACCGCCGGGTTCTCCACTCCCATGATTCGCGTACCTCGATAGTGGCCACATTGGTGTTCTGCGCAATGTTCTTATATTGATACAATCCGTCCTTGGCGGCCTTTCCCTTGCGAAGATCCACACACAGTTCGACGAAGAGCAGCATAACCGGTTCCAGCGAAGCGATGGGGCTGCTGCGCGTCCTCTTGGAGGTGACATGTTCGTGAAGGACATTAAGGGCGGCGGGGGCCTGGCCCACGGCGATAAGTTCCTGAGCCCGCTACGGCGAGTAAAAACACCAGCGTTAGCTTTCCATCAACCATCTCGACTTATCCATGGCCGTTGTGATTTTTTTCATCGATATCCATCGCAGCAGAAGGTTCCACTCACCTTCAGGACATTTTCGGGCTTGATATGAGGAGGCGGCGGCATGATGGGCGACGAATGCTTCGGAATAAGCAATTCCTATTGAATTATGGCGAAAAAACGGCACACGTCTGCGGTTGGAGGGGCGAAAAAAAGGTGGATTTCGCTCGACAACGGAGGGCAGCAAGTGTCGAAAGCGATCAAGTCCCTATTTGCGAATACACTGCCACGCGACGGCCCTTCAACGTCGGTTGGGGAGGGATCTTTGGGTCTGGCGGGCGTTGTGCGAGAATTCAAAAAACAGGCCGAAGGGCTTCCCACTTCGGTTAAGCGACTTGGGTCACGTGACATGACGAGACACGTCGCGTGAAATCCACCACGATGCCATGGTTGATACAATATGCACTCTAGGAGGGAATTAAAGGAATAATCTAATCCCTAGGGATATCTCATCAAGGGGTTGGGGGGAACGGGGGGGAGGAAATTTGCGCCGGGTGGTTGAGCCTTGAGCCAGGTTGATATCCTGGAAGAAGCTCGGACTCGGACCGTACACCGGCTGGCTGGAGAGAACTGGGTCCATCTCCATGATCAGGTCAGCGGAGGGGGGAGCACCAGATCATAATAGACGGGAGTCGTACTTTGTACGAGGGTAGTACTTGGATCCTATCGAGGGCTTTTTTGTTTTGTACAAGTCATCATTATCATCCCCTCGGCAGACAGAATAGGATATGATCATGATATCCGTTCGATGAATACTCTGTATGTTACCTCCCATGAAACGTTGGTCTCAGACCATCAATGGCCCGACATCACGTGTGGTGTATGGTACGGTAACAGAAGAACACGTGAGGGTATGGGAATGGGGAACTGTCAATATGAGAGAGAGATTCAATAAGGAATGTCATACAGAAGCAGACGTGAGATCCATCAGAAGAATAATAATAGCAATAGCAATAGGGGCTATTACTAGTAGCTAGTACAGAGTAGTAACTAACCTAAAGAACTTGGGTAATTCTTCTAGGGGAGCGAAGAGAGCTTGGATGAATAAACAAATTAAATTAGTTATTGTCGGAGTACTTCTCGGCATCGATCATCCGCCTTTTCTTTTTTTTTGTCTTTTTTTTTAATATTTTTTTTTTATTATTTTCCCTCGGGAGATAAACTGACTAATGAGGCTAAGTCACTCACGAGACTAGTTACAATCGACTCCATTTTTCCCAAGGTTCAGGGGGGAACACAAAGTAGACCAGCTCGACAAGCTAAGAGGAGGGTGAGAGCAAAAAGACCTGAGAGAGTTGGGTTAATTAAAAAAACCAACATCCGAGATTTTTCTTTCCCCCCCCCCCCAAACCAAAGTTGCCTCACAGACCACCCAATTCTTCCTTTCCCTTTCTTTCTCCTCTTTCTTAGTTCTCCTCGACTTGTCACTCTTTCCCAAGTTCTAATCCTTGTCTCGGGGACTCACCTTTTTTTGCTTCTTTTTTATTTTATATTTTTATTTTACCCTCCTCTTTATTCTTTTATATTTCTATTATTTCCGGGTCAACCTATTCGGTCGTTCTCTCCGTTGAACCCTTTCCCCCAAGTAATATTGGAACGTCGTTCTCTCGCTCATAAATTAATTTCCTCCCACCATACCGCAGCCTGCCTCCCTTTTGGTCGGTCCGCCTTCTTCCCCTTACTCACTCGGCTCGACGCGCGAACCTTACTTGACCACCTTCTCTTCCTACTTACCGGTCCAACCCACACAACCCCCCCCTTCCCTTCCCGTGTGTGCGCATATAGTTAATTCGCACCTCAAATCGTCCCGATATCAATATAAAATATACAAAAAGAAGATTCATATTGAACCAAAAAAAAATATCGATTTAAAAACCCACCACCATGCCTGCCTACGAGCTCCGATCGGGGGGAGATGTCAAGAACAAGAAGCAAAGCGTGGCTGATTTGAAGTATCGGCGATTGACAGAGCTCAATGCTCGTCTGAAGGAAGACCTGGACCGTCCCCGGGTCAAAGTGTCCGAGGCTGCGATGTCGTACGTCGTCCCCAATTCCCAACTTGGTCTACCCCTCGTGTGCGACCGACGGATACTGATACCATCCGTCTTGACTGGAACAGGCTGATTAATTACTGCAACAACACTCGCGACTTTATGGTACCGTCCGTCTGGGGCCAGGTATGCGACGTCAAACCCCCCCCACCCCGGCCACGAGGGACTCAGCGTCGAACTCGTGCAGTCATATCCAATCCAGGGAATCTAACTAACCTCTCCTAGGTGGACAAACGCGATGACCCATACGCCCCTCAGCAGCAGGGAGGCTGCTGTACAGTCATGTAATGGATTCATGACATTCCACGCCGTTAACCAAACTGGACTCTCTCCCACACGGTCCATTGCCCCCTCAAACGCTACGACATTACCTTCTACTACCTAATCTTATTCTTCTCAATACCTCTTTCGACCTTTGGAAACGTCGCATCGCTATCCACTCGCCACGACCAGGACCACGTACCGACAACCGATCAGCGGGGAGGCGCGGGATTTCTGGGTGCTCGCGAGGCTGCCCAGCCCCCGAAGGAAACACGCGCTGGACTTGCATGGACTTCGGCCGCTGACAACGGGCAAGTGTGCGGTCGCATTTGCCCATGGGATCCGTTATTGATGACCTCGATGCACTTCAATCTGCGACGTCTCATTTTTCTTTTTCTCCCTCTTATACTTTTTTTTTTTTCCTCTCTAAGCTTTTTGTGCCTTGATGTGTTGAAAATTCCCTTTCTAGCCTTGGCAGTATGCCCATTTCTTCCCAGTGATATCTTTTCATTCCTCGATATTTCCTATGTTCTGCTGTTATGGATGGCGTGGGCTCCTTTTCCTTCTGCCTTTTTTTTCCCTCAAAACTTCCAAAAAAGAAAATCCCTACAAATCCTTGAAGGGACGATGTGACGTCCCGGTGCCAGATTTGATGGTCCTTCTTGTATCATAGATTTGGTGGTTTTGAACCAACTATAATACCGACATGACTGATTCAAATCCCGGGAGCTGCAGCGCAAGTGACACCGTCTGCCACAATTGGATGTATGCAGTAAGCACTATCGTAGGCATTCGACCCACTGGCAGTATCAGCAGCCCTGGAGCAAACACGATGCATAGACCAAGAGAAAAAAGAGCTCATTGGACAAATCAGAGTCCACCATGAAACGACAATCCACTCCAGAGCTGAGGCTCTTGTCTCGTCGTTCTCGCCAACTCCACCCGCCGCTGACATCATCCACCGCCATTGAACTTCGGGTTACTATCAAGATCAAATAGTATCATAGTATCATACATTCATCCACCACCCCCACCTCCTCCTCCCACTAAAGCAAAATCAATCCAATCCATCTCCACCTGAACGCCAAAATCCGACGATACTATATCTTATAATACTATATCAAAGGCACACACAGTATCTCACCCAGTCAACCTTTTTAAAACATGTCACCCCCAGAACACCAGGAACAGATGGGAAAAGTACACCTCCCACGCATCACCATCCAATACTGCACACAATGTAAATGGATGCTACGAGCCGCTTATGTATGTTCGTCCCTATTCCCTCCATAATCCATGGATTCCCTGAACCAAAACCCCTTCTCCTCCCCCCACCTTTTCTTTTCTTTTTTTATTTTTTAAAAAAAAGCCAATATACCACCACCACACATTCCCATATATGATCTCACCCCTATAACCAATCCAATCCGGTCCAGTCCAATACCCCCACAAACTAGTAAAATCCAGATCCCAAAAACTAACCAGAAACCACCCCACACACAAAAGTTCGCCCAAGAGCTCCTCTCCACATTCGGCACCGATCTCGGTGAAGTAGCACTTATTCCGGCCACGGGTGGAATCTTTAGAGTCACGATATATCATTCCCCCTCCCCCTCCTCTTCTTCTACCGGGGAGAAAGAAAAGGGAGAGGGAGAAGGAGAGGGAGAGGTGCAGATACAGGAGACGATCTTGTGGGATCGGAAGACGAATATAGGGTTTCCTGGTACGTGTTTTCTTGTTTTTTTTTTAACATCACACACACTCTCTCTCTGTACCCTTGTTTTGAGGGGGGGGTTGTTTTATCTAGCTTTTAATTGGAAAAAAAATGGGTGTTTTGTGAGGAGGGCGATGCTGATATTCTCTCTGTGCAGAGGTGAAGGTGCTCAAGTCGTTGGTGAGGAATGTGATTGACCCATCGAGGGACTTGGGGCATACAGATCGGGCGTTGAGGGCAGCTAATGTGCCTGTGAAGGAGGCAGGTGAGAAACTAGAAAAGGAGAAGCAGGGGACGAAGGAATGTGAGGATTGTCGGTGATGGAGTTGCGTTGTTGACTGGGTATTGGACCCTGTTAGGTAAATGGGCTGCTTACAGAGAAATGGATTGCATGATGTGCATTTGATTCTTCGGGATAGATACACCTATAATACTAGTATAGGAGATAGACATGTGAAGCTATTAGAAGACATCTCCTGTTATATCTTATACGGCGGAAAGCCTACGAGAACCTACCACAAGTAAGATGATTGGAAAGATGTAGACCACGATCGACGACTGAGGATGAATATATAATAATATATATCACTGCATGAACATATTCCACAATCATGCTACTAAAAGAAGAAAAGAAACAGCGAAATGCACCTATAGACCCGTGTTTTCAAACACAAATGAAATGTAAGGCACAGTCCAGCCATATGGTGAATTTCAGAACGCCAAAACCACGCCCTGGCTCTATGTCCGCCAACCCAAAGCCTATCCGGTTAAGAAGAAATATCAAGTAGGAGAACAAGGAAATGGTTCAAGTGAGTGAACAAATAGTATGGAATATAAGGGAATATCGAGAAAGGAGGGAAAAAAAAAATAGAGAAAAAGAGAAAAAAGACACAAGAGACAGAACAAAGGCGTCAGAAGGTTGGTAAAGAGGAGGAGAATATTTAAGAGAGGTTTCAAAACGTTTTAATGCGTCCCTGCAGTCAAGAGCTGACCCCTAACTTCAGATATCATCTGGTCAGGAGATCCGATGTCCACTAGTGGGATTGATACGCCCGGAAAGCCAGAACGGACTGCAGGGGTGTGGAGAGCATCGCCAATATCGCCAAGATATAGCCGTTGGGGATGTCATCCGAAAGGACTCAAAAACATGCACATGCCAGTATTGCGGGCCATCCCGCGCGTCTACCTCGGGAACCGTGCGTTTTTTCTTTTTTAGTTGCTCGGGTTCGTATGTCAACCGAGCCGGTCGTGAACATCATGCAATTCCATCGTAATTCCGAGTCATCAGCCAATGCATTACCCAATCCTCCCATTGATCCACATGAATCCCAGCCAGAAACACCTTGAAACCATGTAAAACAACAAACAGAACATTGATCGATGATTTCCTCGTGAGGAAAAGATGCCATCATGATTCACCGCTCAGCTCGTGATGGTGAGAATGATGGGTTTTGCGTTTCCAGAATGCTAATCGAAGGCGACTCCGACGTTTCAACAACTTGCGCGATGACTGCTCTCCACCGCTGGACCCATCCCATTGCTGACCATTATCGTCGTGCTTTGGGCTTCCAGGAGGGTGTGCAGGCTGCCTAGAATAACCATTGCCGTCCCCTTTCATGGGGAGCATGAGATGATTTTTGTTTATCTCATCAGACTGAGAATGGGAAGTATGGCTAGACTGCGGTGGGTGACCCTCCGATTCTCGGTCAATATTAGAAGAGCCTGGACGCACGTCGCCCCTATCACTTTCGCGATCGCTCCTGCTACTGCTCTCCTCGCTGAAACCCTTGTCGTCACCGTCATCTACAGAGAGAAAACTGGTTGCGTTCGTCGCAGGAGAAATAGGGGTCATGTTATTGCTGTAGTTGCTGATGCTGTGGGTTCGGGTACAACTGTTCCGCTGAGAATTCGATGGGCCAGATGTGCGTCCTGATGAATTGGTGTTGGCGTGATGGCGGCGATAGTTTTGTGGGCCATTGCGTGAACTGCTCGGTCTTTCGCCAGTGGCCTCCCCCATACTGTCGCGGGCGCTCGAATGATCCTGTGAATCATCCTCCTTACGCGAATTAGAGAAGATTACGGTGGCCAAGACTGCGGGATCTCTTGATGAGTTGTCTGTGCTGAGGGAAGAGTGGCCGTCAGCGGCCCCATGGGAGACTCCGGAATCCGCCCGAATCCTATTTCTGTCTGGAGACAGGCCTGAGATGGAGGCCATGGTAAGGTCTGGCACGGCATTAGATGACTTTCGCGATGGTGTTTGCGAGGGCAAGGGGGTTCCAGTTATGTCCATCGAAGGACCGGGTGTATCTGGAGAGACAACAGGGCTGATGGTGTTCTCGTTTAAACTCCCGCACGAGGGACCGGAATCCCCGGATGAGTGGACTGGACTAAAGTAATCCGTTTCACGCCGGCCACTGTTTTCATTGCTCGGGGGGGATTGGTTGGCAAAAGAGTCCGGTACACTCGTCGGCACTGGTGCACGGAGACCCTTGAAGCCTTTCAAACTCACTGCGGGACTCTGAGTACAAGGAGAGACCACATCTTCAGGGCCACTTCCGTCCAACAAAGCTTGCTTCCTCTTCTCCAGATCAGCGAGGTGATGCCACCTGGATTGATTATTTCGAATATGCTCAACAGTGAATCGCATGTCGGGCAAAATATCCGTTACACCCTCGAATAGAGGAAGGGCAAATATAGACATAAAACCAATCTGACCTGTGGCGAGTTTGTATACGTTTCCAAGTTCTGGTGGGCCGCCGAACAAAGCAGTTTCCATGCCAACCTCCTTTTCCATCTCACCCTGGTTGGCGAACTCTTCCTGCAGGATCTTAGTCCATTTTTCAGCCACATCCCATGGCCGTGCCACGTTACTGATATCGGCGCATTTGATCAGCAGACCACAAAGAAGAGTTTTGTACATATCGAGATCCTGCGGTTTCCATCCATCAACTGTCCGGCCGTTCTCATAGTACTTCTCCTGCAACGACCCAAGTCGCTCCATGAACTTCTGGTGAACGCCCATGTCCGTTGCTAAGATCGAGCTGATCAGTAACTTGCGGATCTGCTTATCCTTGAATGCGGACGGCCAATAGCGCCGCAAGATCTGGGAAAAAGCAGCGCAGTGAAATGCCTCCAACACCGAGTTATCATTGTAGAGTTGTGCCAGCGGTGCATTGAGCTTAACCAGGAAAACATTGTTCACTCCAGGGTGACCCACGTCATGTCCAATTGCCGATATCAATAGCGTAAGAGTATCGAAGGGCGTGAGGAGAGACGCAATAGGAGATTTCACATCAGGGTCTCGGGCAACCGACCCATAAGGGGGTAAAGCTCCAATATGAAGGAGGAAACAAAATACAGATTGCAAGACGTCAATAGCATGCCGGAAGTTATGGTAGAGAACAAAGGAGTTATAGGATGCACGACACGCGAGTAAGAATGTCCGAAGTTCACCTAATTCAAAGAGCACTCAGTCAGCAATGGCAGCAGACCTCTACAGCACTCGAGATTTGCTTACCTGACGTTAATTGCCACTGTTCCAGGTTTGGCATAGTAAAGGCATGGTGCAGGATTTCAGAAGCCCCCAGCACAAGCTCGTCGTCAGAAAATTCATGAGCGGTAAAGTTCCAGTTCCCGATCTGCTCTTTGATGAGCTCCTCACGTTCCGGGCTCACATCCAATTCACCCCTGAAACGGTGAGTTAGGCCAGTCAGTGCTATAAGGTGCTGCAGTACATACTGATCCTGAAATTCTTCTATCACCTCCTCGGGGTTGCAAATGCCCTTCATAAGCTTCGACACCCTACACAACACAGTAAACACCTGCATTCGGAGCTAATGGTGGTAGGAGCTATCAGGATGTACTCACATTGCTTCTCTCAAGTAGGCATAGGGCTGCTCATCGTGAACGCCTACCCACGAATGCTTGCGTAGCTTTTTTCTAGACATAAAGCGGGACTGTTCTTTTAGAGCAGACTTGCGGACACGGAAGGCGTGCACTACAAGGCCCTGCACCCTAGCATTGCTCAGGGGCGACGCTAAGACGTCCACGGCCCCTGCATCTAAGCATTTCGATATCTGTTGGAATTCGGGGATCGCTCCATTGCGTTGGTGGTCCATAGGTAAACTACTGGGGGGCGGAGCAGAAGAGCGTAAAATAGCAACCGGGACGATTAAGTTTGGGGACTCTTGGACTTGAATATCGGCAGACAACCCAGACAACAACTTCAAATCATGCGCTCCTTCGGACTGGGATGAGAAGGTGAAGCCGCGACGCAACGACGCCGGAGATGGAGGAGATACATCGGGCCATGAGCCCCGGCCGCTTTTTCGACGCAACAAGCCGGTGTCTTCTCCAGATAAATCGATGTCAAAGAACGCGAAGATGGGTCTACAGGTCGTGATAGCGTCGTCGCTAAGTTCGGCGAGTTTTGATGCGAGAGAGGGTCCGCCATTACATAAATAAACTATATCAAAGACTCCAGTCAGTAACAGTAACTTGAGAGGCAACAGGTGAACATAAGACATACTTCGCTTGCAGACTCCTAGTAGAACCTCAATATCCGATTGCAGAGAATCGGGCTCGTCCGGAAATGTAGAAGCACTGGAACCGGAGGTATTCGGGGCATCAGTTGGGCTTTGATACACCCACCGTTCTTGGGCTACACGGCGATCAATGTACACGGCCGAACATTCGGCACCATCCATGCTGTCGATTGGGTTCGGCACACCCATAATTTAGAGCCTCTTCAATAAAAGGGTGACGGTTGGACAGAAGCAACAGAATGGTCAAAGAGAAAACAGTGCTCTACCCAGTCTAAACTCGGTCTCATATGGCTAACGCCGAGTTGACAGTGTAGGCTCTAGCGAGGCTAGTTCCGGGGAACGAAGAAAGGGGGGGAAAAATGGGGGAAACGAGTGGCTGGCAGAATATATAGAGAAGGTGAAGGCAGACGGTAGGTGAAATGTAAAAGGAGAGACTGAGAAGTGAAAAGGAACAACGGCCCTAATCTTTTTGAATCCTATCAGATTAGCAACCATATATGAAGTTCAAATGATGTAGTGTATGTAGGCGGCTTGGTGAAGCCAGTATGGAGGGGATGAAAGAGCACTGTGCCCAAGAAACCGAAGGCCAAGAAGCAGTCGCAGGTGCGCATTCAAACAATAGATTATTCACTGTAGTTGTCCACAGAGGTTTGATCAATTGCCAGTCTGCCCAGAGTGCAATACCTTCCAGGGTCCCTTTTCCCGAGGTCTCTAGTTCTTTGTTCCATACACAAGCCTCCAGATGGCAGTCTACCACGATCGCCACATACACGTACACAGGATCCACTCACGTTTGTGGTCGGCAGAGTTTAGTAGGTCGAGAGAATAAACGAGACCGAGAGTGAAACACGACTTGGTGTGGGCCAATTGCTCGGTGCTGTGCTGTTCTGCACTATCAAAATCACCGCCGACAGAAACCGATTAGAAGCACCCCGCGGGATCGCAACACATGAAAGATTCGCCGAAATTAAGGACGACAAAATTCGAGGCCCAGAAGCGGGAAATCTTAGGGCGTCATGGTGGGCCACAGACAGGGCCACACGGGAAAAATGATGACACGAGACTCAAGAGGTGAAGAAGAGGAGCACAGCGTGCGGTCGCGCCGATGGTCGACAATCAGAGCGTTGGCTAGAAGAGCAAAACCACGTCGACGAAGCAAAGAAAAGACGATAGGAAACGGAAGCAATAGTCCAAGAAACGGGTGAAAGATCGGAAGTGTGCGTTTAGATATGAGGTTGGGTTGAGTACTTGTACAAAGGGGGACGTTGGCACACAGAGAGAACTGAGAGGCGAGGGAAAATGAAAAAGGGAGATAAAGTGCGGACACTGGTCAATGAGATTGTTCAGATAGGAAAATAAGATTGTAACAATAAGGAAGGGACGAATGAAAAATAAGGGAAGACGAAGAAGAAAGAAGAAGGCGACGGCGACGGCGATGATGGAAGGAAGGGAACGAATTCAGGGAGTGGGAAAGAAGAGTGGAGGACGAGTGGATTAATTGAAGTTCTTTGGGTAATTCCGATCCAAGGGCCCTATCGGTTGGCGCAGATGTAAGTGTATAGTAACTCTGGAGAACAGGGTGAAGTTCAGTTCAGTCCAAGTCGGGCAATGGAAACAGATGAAGATAAACTGTCCAGTAGGAAATGCCAGCTCCGGAAAGGTAGAGGTCAGCGGCGTGCGCTTTGTGAGACTGCCTTCACTTTCTTCGTTTTCTCCCTTCGCTCAGGCTTTCTTCCAGACTTCCAGAAGGTCGCGGCACGGCGGGTGGGCGTCGTCAGAGACTCGGCGATGGGGCCGATCTGTAGGCAGAGTAAGGTATTTATTACATACGGGTAGGTATCGATAGGGTAACCCTTGGTGGTGTATCGTTATCCTCAGGTTCCTCCAGTACATTTTTCGTACCTACCAGGCACTAGTACGAGGATATCCTTTACTATTAATAACTTCCCTGGGCCTGTACAGTGGTTTCATTAATTTATGTATGATTGATTGATACGTCAATAGGGTGGAACTTTTATATATGCCAACTAAGAATCAACCACACCAACCCTGCATGGGTTCATCACCACGATAGGAACCAAGTAAGACTTCGAGATCGAAAAGGGTTTGGGGAGGTAAAAACACAAACAAGTAACCACAGTGAAATCCCTACCCAACCAGTCTACCTGATGATCGTGATGCGTGTCCAATCCGGTCTCGGCCAGCATGTAAGGAAGAAGACTAGAAACTCGACCGAACTGAGCTGAGCCACAAACGAGGGGACACGGACGCACAAATCGGGAGAGAGTTCGTAACAGGTTAGAGAAAAAAAAAAGGCAAATAATATTATTAAGAAGTGACCAACACTGGTGAGATAAAGTGAGCGGAGAGAGTGGAGAGGCTGACACTTAAAGCAAGCGATCTCATTAGCTCCTTTCAATCTCCTATGGGTTTTCTAGAATGCCGGCTGAATTTCCAAGTACATAATCACCACTAAAATCCATTGTCGATTCAATGAAGGATTGTAATTTTGGATTACTGGGTAAATTATTACCGGAAGTGTTTAGTACGGATATATTGAGATCATCTATTTACAAGTTAGTAGTGCTACCCTACTAGGGTACTCAGCCTTCTTCTGTCTATTCCCTTTCTTGCGGTACATTTCAGATCGTAATTTAATTTTCTGAATTGCCAATGCGGATATGTCATCTTCTAGAACTTCTAAGCGCATGGCAGATAAGCACTTTCTGCACTGTAAGGACTCAACCTTAGTATTGGCGCCAAAAAAAAAAGAAAAGAAAGGAAAAGAAAAAAGAAAAACAGAA